>WYDF02275806.1:0-17607 GCA_009867245.2 Adranes taylori | reverse complement strand
GGACAAGACAGTGCCCTTCTTCTTTCCGGGGAAAGAAGTTTGTTGCTTATCCGACAATTGCGGAGCTACCGGCGGAATAAATTAGCAGGAGGGACTGACCGCCGCTGCTGCCCTCACAACAGGATCATCACTGATAAGCGTGAAACCCTGGCCATTTAATCCCGACGTTGACTATTCATCGTTAGCCCCAGATAAGACAACTGCTACGCCATCTTCTTCGATAATTCTTGCCGCCGCCGGGTTGCCTGATTCTTTTTCCATCTCTAGTGCTTGTAATTTTTCTTCTAAAGCAGAGAATAAGTCTTCGGTTTTTCCTTAAATTTCCATTTCTATTTGATGAAACTCTTTGGCTATCCAATTATCTTGTGACGCCGCCAATTCTTCTGCTTCTCTTGCAGATATCTTGTATTCGTCGTACATATTTTCTAACGTCTGTTTACTCCATTTCAGATAGATCGAATGATGCGACGACTTTAACCTCTTATTTAAGATGTCCTCATCGAGGATTTGTATTTTCCTCTCGACCTTCCTGTGTGTTTTTTCCATCACAGGCTGACTCGCCTCCAGAACCTTCAAACACTCGTAGTAGGTTGCATCTGCCCCCTCGCTTAACTCCATTTTGATTTAATTTTTTGTTATTCCTCCACATGATTCTTACCAATTCAACAGCTTGAGCTTTCTTTTCGGCTGCGTACGCTCCTTTTCTTGCGGTTCGCCGAATTTTCTTTCATGTCTAGCAGTAACGCTACCAATTTTACTCCTGCCTCTTTTTGAGCTGCATTCATCTCATCTATTTCAACTTCATTCATAACTAGGTGCTGTTTATTCTTAATTACTCTGAAATGTTTTCAATTTTGTTGGTACTGAAGAAGGTCATAAAACGTGCTCCGGTGCTGTTTTCTCTTATTCCATTTGATATCGATTTCCTCGTGTTAATTTTTACTTTAATAATTTACTTTGTGATTTAACTTATTTATTTCGTTTATCGCTTTCGACTTTTCGGACTGAAATCCATTCTTTAATTATTCCTCAGAACCCTTCGTAATCTGAAGCTGAATTTAATTTTATTACTTCCAACCTTTCGGACTGAAAGCTGAAAATCAATTTATGCCTTCCACCCTTTTGGAAGTGAAGGCTGAATTTAATTTTAAAATTTATTGTTTCCGAACTTTCGGACTACAAGCTCCAATTCAATTTATGCCTCCTACCCCTATATGATATTTAAATGAAATATGATTCTGTAAATAAATAAATATAGTAGTAAGCAAGGTCTTGGAGGCTACCTATTTGATGAAAGTGTAGTCTCCAGACATTTCCTGTTTACTACGTCTGGAAACAACATCCCCAGTGCTGCGCTGTGAGGAATTGGCATCCTTCTGCAAATTTAGAGCATCCAATTTGCTTGAAATAATATTGGATTATAATTTTTAATAATCGAGGGTTCGCGAACCATTGAATATTTTTAAAGGGCCACGTAAAAAATTCTAATGAAGGTTGACAGCCACTGATCTCTTAGGGAGACAAGTTAAAGTATTGTTACAGAATTTGGTTAAAACTACTTTCACATTGAACAAATCTAAAAGTTTTTCAATAGTTTCAAAATTTTATGTTTTCCGTCGTATTTAACCGTAGTATTTAATTTTTAACAACAATGAGGAAATCATACAATATGTCTATTTCAAAACTCTCACACTAATAAATGAATATTTTCTTTTACTTGCTCTGATATCTGAGCGTAACTGACCGGATCCACAGAAAACAAAGAAACTAGAATAATTTATTTAATTTCATAGTTCTAATATTATTTATGCTATAATATTAATTAATAATTTATAATTTAATTGCAGGGTCTACGTTTCTCAACTCATTTGGAAATTTGTTACATTTTCTATAATTAAAAGAGATTCTTAGACCTCGGGACAGGATCTCGTTAGACCTCGGGATCTCGGCACGTATAGAAACACCTATCAAGTAAGATTTTTTATATTTTATCTATAAATAGCCAGGAGGTACAGATAGATATAGAAAATATCTTTTAATAATTAATAAGAATTATTTATAAAAAAGTACCATTTTTAAAGATGACGAAAACTAGAACATATACAATGCGTTTTATTAGATGTAATTTTGAAAGAGTGTATACTAGCTTTTTTACTTACACAAAAAAAACGGTTAGGGGGTCCTACCGCATGACAAAGTCTGTGATCTGCTTGCTAATGAACGCCCCCATTACGCGTCCGGTTCATTGGCGATTCAAACATGTACTTTGCCGTACTGCATGTCTATATATTTTTCGAATTTTATTTGCGACAAAGCACGTACAACATATTTACAATGGAATGCGACTATGTGCAAAGTCAATTTATGAATTTAATTTAGATAGAAAATAGTGAAAACAGATTTTTCGATTTTATTTTATGGCAAGGAGAATTTAACTGTAAGAAGTAAATTATACAAATATTTTCGATATGTAATATGATAATGAATATCACTACTAATTCATTTAATGTTAACATGCATAGAAGCAGGGTCGGATATAGAATACTTTTGGTTAAAGGACTTCTTCAGATCAAGCGACTAATATAATTATTGAAACAAATATAAATAACAAATAATACAACCTATAATCCAGTGATTCTCACAGTGTGGATCGCAGCCCCCAGAGGGGTCGTGAAATTTATATGAGGGGTCCCAGAAAATTGATGGCGGATCTTTTTTTTTTATTTATTTTATAAATTTACTATGGATTCTGTTTAGAAATAGTAAAAACAAAAATTATTACATAATTATTATATTATAAATAAAAAATGTTTTAAATTAAAAAAAAGATTTATAATCGTTTTTGTGAATTTAAAATACTTATTTGAATATTTGATGTTTCGTGGTTAAACCTGAACGATGGCATTATTTCATAAAATAAATTATGAAATTAATATTTCTTATTACTTGTGTCTCGAAAAAATATTTACCCCGTCCGAGACTCGAATCCGGACCTCTGTATTGCCGGACCTCTCGATTATGTGGTGAATCAACAAATTGCAAAAAGAAAAAAGGTGTATTTGCTGTTTGTTGACTTGAAGTCCGCCTTTGATAGGATTAATAGGAAATATTTGTGGAATAGAATGGAGGGGGTGGAGATTTCGAATGATATGGTATGAATATTGAGGAAGTTGTATGAGGGAACTATGGTAAGGGCTAGGGTGAATGAGGTGGTGTCTGATTGGTTTGAAGTGGAAATGGGGGTTAGGCAGGGGTATCCTCTTAGACCTAGCCTATTTAATAATTATATTTCGGATTTGGAGGAAGTGTTGAGTAAGGGACAAGCTGGGGTGATACAGATCGGAAGGTGAAAGGTATGGTCACTGACTTATACCGACGATATTGTTGCATGGCAGGTACTAGAGAGGAAATGAGTGAGATGATTGGGAGGGTTAATAGATATATGAGGAAAATGGGGGTTAGTAATGAATGCTGATAAGACTAAGATAATGGTGTGTAAGGGAGGTGGTAGAGAATGCAAGAGTGATGTGTTTAATATAGGAAGATATAATATAGAGATAGTGAAAAAGTATAAATACTTGGGTTTTTTGATGACGCAAAGTGGTTCATAATGGACCCTATTAGAATGACAGTGAAGAGAGCAAGATGGGCGATTGAAAGAATAAGAAAGGTGTGGGAATTGAGGTTTGGTGAGACCGTAAAGATGAGGTTAATGATTATGGATGTGTGTGTGAGGAGTGTATTGATGAATGGAACGGAGGTATGGTCGGTGTGTGAAAGAGAAATGATTGAGAGAGTGCAGGCAGGCTGTATCAAAAAGATTCTTGGTGTGGAAAAGTCTACTCCTTATGAAATTGTGCTGCAGGAGACCGGGAGAAATAAATGTTGATCAGTAGGCATTAAAAGTTGGTAAAGTATGTGAGAAAAGTATGATTGAATGAGGAAATGAGATTGGTGAAGGAAATTTATATAGAGGGTATGAAGGAAAGGGATAATGGGGAAGTAAGAACATATGGTTAGAAAATAGAAAGAAATTGTATGAAAGAATTGGGTGGTCCATGAGTAGATGGGGTGAAAAAGTTATGGATGGAGAGGAAATTGTGAATGAATTTGTTAAGAGAATATTGGATGTTGAGAAGCAAGAGAGGAATGAAAGGATAAGAAGATGTATGTATAATTATAAGTATGAATGGATATGGGTTGAAGTTCGGATGGCTGAGTATTTAGGGTCTGGAATAAGTATGAAAAAGGAAAGAATGATTGCGAGGTTTCGGTGTGGGAGTGAAGAAAGAGGTAATAGATACTGGATGACTGAGCAAGAAAGGTTGTGTAGAGCGTGTAGAAAAGAGGAAAGTTGGATACATTGGATGCGAGATTGTGTAAAGATGGAGTGGACAGATGAGAAAAGGTTGACTGGAGAGAATTGGAGGCGTTGTTTACGTCAGGATGGAGGTGGATTAAGTACAATGGAGAAAGTGGTAAAGGCTAGAAGATAAAAGGAATGTAGAGTATGTTGCAAGAGGGAGATTAGTTGGAGAATGTGGATATAAAGGTAAAGTATGGAGTGGAAGAAAATGTGGTAAAATTGAATAGATAAATGGGTAGGAAGTGTAAAATAAAATTGGGTTTACCATCGGTAGGGGAATATAAAGGTAAAGAGCAAAAAGTGTAGAAGTAGAAGGTGGCAGGAATGTATGGGATGGATAGGAAATGAGATGAATGGAAAGTGATGTGTCTAGAAGGGCAAGACAAGAAGCAGAGGGGGTAATGGGAACTTATAGAGCTTTTAGTGTAAAGAAATAGGGTATATATGATAACAGTAGGGTTGCTGCATAGCCTTACCTTTTCTTACCATAGGAATAGTTGCTTTTGTGTTTTTATTTTGGGTATGTTTCAAGGCATTATGGTTGCAATTTCTATAGGAAATAGTTATGTTTTTATTACGATGATTATGAAAATGATGATTATTTGTATTATTTAGTATTATTTGCCTTTACATTATGTTAGCTTGTATGTATTTAAAATGCCAATAAAGATTATTATTATTATATTATGTTTATTATTTTCACACTGTAGCGTGCACCTCCAAAGAATATCAATTTCAGCACCTTAAAAAAGACAACGTCATACACGAGATTTTTCTTTGGGCAGATGTCACATAACGACTCTCTAAACAATAGAGTAAGTCCTTACGTCATAGTCGAGTCGTGTGACCGAAGTGCCCAGGATTACGGCCTTTTGCATCTGACTTGCTAATTCTGCAGCTTTGGTCTCTCAAGCCGGTATGATCTTAATATAGTTTATTAGGCAGGACCTGGCGCCTCCCATGAATCCAAAGATGTGGACTACCAATTTGATGGAATGGCGTGGATATTGGATCCTTAGATCGCATAGCAAATCCCGATATTTAGGCACTTTTTCTCGTTTCTTAATTTCAATATTTTTATCAGCGGGGCTAGAAAATTCTATAAGGAACATCTCCCACCTAGTGGAATCTAATAACACAATATCAGGTATGTTTGCGGCTATTTGATGGGTTGTAGGAAAACCGTAGTTCCAAAAGATTTTAACGGCGTCATTTTCAACTACGGTATCAATATCCTTAACAACGTAGGGAGCAACCGGGGCTTTGTCTATGCCGGAAGAATGTTGCAGATAAAAATATAACACTTTTAAGGCGGCATTATGACGCTGGATGCATTTTGTTCTAGCATACACCGGGCATGCGGAAAAATATGAAGTAGCGTGTCTGGTTGAGACTTGCATGCCCGGCAGTTCGTATCTGCCACCTCTAAGGCCATTATATTCTTACGGTAGACAAGCGTGTTTAAGACACCATCCTGGCATGCAAAAATAAATCCCGCAGTTTCATATCGCAGGCCAACAGTCTTAGGAACCTGAATGTTAAATGTGGTGATAGCTCCAATTCGTCGATGATATTATAAAATTGGCCATGCATAGGTTTATCCCGATGGAGTTCTCTGAATATTGCCAATTCTGATTTTCGAACTACCTTTTTGGCAGCCTCAATGTTTAACTCCATCACGTTCATTGCTTCACCAGTATTAGCCTTCATATCTGTTGAGAACGATAGCCCAGGGGATTCGAACGCTTTTCTTGCAGCTTTATATATAAATGACCCAACAGCCGCTAATTCGTGCTCGTGCACAAATTTCATAAGAGGATCATCCAGGTTGTTAATAACCCAGTTAGCCATTCGTATTACCATACGGCCATGCATTGACTCAATTCTTAGAAGACCTGCGCCACCTTCATTTCGCGGAAGGTTAATACGAGGCACGGAAAACCTAGAATGGATGCTTCGATTAATATGCATCACTTTCCTTGTAGATCGGTCAAGGATTTTCAGCTCGTCTTGCCGCCATTTTATAATACCAAAACTATATAATAGTATCGGAACAGCAAACATATTTGTGGCGACAACTTTGTTGGCACCGCTTAATTCGGAGCGCCAAATTTTATTAATGTTATTTTCGTACGTACTGCTGAGTCTCTTTGATGTTGACTGCATCATGTATATGACTTTCACTCATACCAACATACAGGTATCTGTCATCAACCTTAAGGTGTGAGAAAGTTGATCCGTCGGCAAGCTGAATATAGGCCCTTTCTATATCCGGTCTTCGTTTTCTGAGATGGACCACTGCGCATTTATCTGATCCAAATGCCATACCAATATCCTTAGTGTACTTGGTGACTATGTTTAAGGAGTTGGTTAACTCCTTTTCGCCGGGAAAGTAAAGTTTTAAGTCATCCATATAAAACAGATGACTTACGCTGTGTATTCGATTACCAGGTTTTCCACATGGTTACTCTTTCAAGCGACGCATAAAGGGAGTAGTGAAATACAAAACAACAAAGGGCTTAGGGAGTCGCCTTTTTATTATTATTATTATTAGTATTATAATAGAATACTTTTGGTTATAGGACTTATTAAGATCAAACGACTAATATAATTATTGAAACAAATACAAATAATAAATAATGCAACCTAGAATCCAGTGATTCTCAAAGTGCGAGTCGCAATCCCAGGGGGGTCGCGAAATTTATGAGGGAAAATTGATAATTTTTCATTTATTTTATAAATTTACTCTGGATTCTATTTAGAAATATTAGAAATAAAATTATTACATAATTATTATATTATAAATAAAAAATTATTTAAATTCAAAGAAATGATTCATAATAGTTTCTGTGAATTTAAAATACTTATTTGAATTTTTGATGTTGCGTGGTTCTATACACAAATTTCATATCTATAGGTAAATACATATGTATACGCAATAACATAGTAAAATTGTTATGTTTATTGTTCATATTGTTATAACAAATTATAAAAATATTGTTATTTTTTATATTACGTAGAATAGCTCGACTCACGATTTTAATTGATAAACAATGATAATTGAATAAAACTAATTATAATTCAAAATTTGTTAGGATATTTGATCCCATTAAAAAAAATTTAAAATACAAGAGTGGTGATTTAAATATGATTTGATTTATATTATTCGTTCTTCGGTTTTTGAGTAAACCTTCTCTTTCATGACCAGAATCGCGGTTAGGTATAGTTGTCGGTGTAAACAATATGTAGTCGAAGATAGGATAATGCATTCTTGAAGATGTAGAGTTGATTGACATGTTGTGAATATAGATATGCGGTCTCTAGTCACTATCGCCAAAATCGAAAAAGGCGTCAATAATGGTTCTCAAGTGTTGCTGAATATAGCCAACCCTTACAATGGGTCGGTGGTAGTGGAACGTTGCGGAGAGCGATTGGCAGAATCGGCGAACCTGGCATTGTGTGAGACTCTTCCTGTTCGTTGGATGCTGGTACCGGCACAGAACAACCTCATGTGATGATGACGGAGATGGTTGATCCCGCTGACGAAACTTTCTGACCAACTTCTTCTTCTTCTTTCGACGACCTCTTCGTCTTTGCATCGGAACCATTGATAAATGGGGGAGAAAGAAAAATTCAATTGAGAGAAAAAGAGTAGAAGAATAATGAAGGCACGGCCTTCAGAAGATTCAGCCGAAGAGCCTCGTTTGATACTTAGCCTTTCTTCTTTTTTTTCTTGCTAAGATGATGTTTGAATGATAACTACTGAATAGTTAGTATAACTGTACTTGGAACAAATCAACTGACTCCTGTGATAGCAAATATGGTCGTAATTAAGAATTAAGACTTCAAATTAGTGCGACAGTTCTCGCAGGCAGACCCAAAGGCTCTAATTTATTCAAAAATTGCATTTCCTCGATATTAGGATGTTGCTGGTCTTTTATATGAAAATATCTAGTGGCACATGTGTGTAACCGATGGTTGGAGGGGCGTTGGTTTCAGAAAAGCTTTTATTAAAATTTTTAGGAAGGTTTGAACTACAACCAATAGGAAATCATCTTTGATCCATTGGAATTTTTAAAAATCAATATTGTTTATTTTTCTGTGGAAGTCTATGAAAACATAAGCTGTTCAACCAATCAGAGCAAAGTGTAAGTTATCCCCTAAAATGTAGAGGCAGCTAATAAGAATGAACTTATAGATGTGGAAATATTAATTTTAGAGAAGTAATTCTGCGAAGACTAAAATAACGGACATATGCACCTGACATGAAATTAGTAGTTTTAGTGCCAAGCCGTGACATCGTATCTCTTCCCTCGAATACATTTATAGACGCAAGCGTTTAATATTTGGCTTTGTGTCTTAATCTCTTTCCGCTACATTGATGTTAAACATCTGTATTTTTCTCTCGTTCATTAAATTTTTATGTACCGAAGTAATATATTACTTCCGAATTGAATTAAATTTGATTATCAATTTATATTATATTAAGGGACTACATATTACATTAATTAATTTAATTAGTTTAGATGGGATTTGTTATCCGATAATACACATGATTAATAAACGTTTTCCGTGGTGGCTAGAAAATAATAATCTTCTTCTGAATTATATGTTTGATTTTTATAAAGAATAACAGACATTAGAATGCTTGTCCTTACTTTATTGTAATATCAAGTAGTTTAATAGAACGTACTATCTTACCTCTAAATATTTATTAAATAATCATCTAATAACGTCATTAGGTCTAAAATAACTTCACTAAATCATCTAATTATTAATTCACCGAATAGTCCTTATCATCTCTTCCTTTAATTTCTATTTTCAGAGATCTCTAATCATCTGCAACAACATAGATTCATCCCACACAGATGCATTGTATACTTTTCCGTATCTCATTCCCTCCCATCAATCCAAAATATATTATTTGACTCCCTCGGGAACTCCTCCGAAGCTATCCTGCACATCAAAGATCTCCAATTTAAAAATGCCAGTCGTTTTATTAAAAAGTTCCAATTTAAAAAGGTATCTTGAAGTCAGTAAACATGACGGCGCAGCGTAAGATGTAAGATTTTTTTATTTAATTACATAATTTTATTTGGTGCAAGGTTTGATCAAAAGATTTAAAAGGTTTATTTTCTTTCATCAAATATGTTTCAAAATTGTTCCTTTAATTTAACTTAAATATTTTAAGTAATCATTCATTGTTTTGGCAAACATGTGAAGCTATTATATTTCGATAATCATTATTATTACTAAACCAAATTATTCTCTTTGATTTAAGCCCCAACAAGTTCATTTAAATTCCAGGTACCTACTTAACCATTTGAATTAAACCCCGAAGTCGTTACCCCTCTAAATGGGACGCGACAATATTAGGCTGTATGGATCTTCTATATGCGAATTTTGACGCTGATACAGTTAAGAGGATACTGAATACCAATAAGAGAGAATACTAATAAAAGATGTTGAGAGGGCTGTTATGACCGTTGAAGTCATAAGGGTGAAAATAGTAACGGGTTATTTGACGTTGGTCATTTAGCTAAGTAAACTTATACATCCTTTGGACGAGAACGTCCGATGTTGATATTAATGACTTCTTTTTTCTATAACCATATACTGCATTCGAATACACAGATTTTTTTTTATTCTCAATGAATTAATTTATTTACTGATTTTATATCATATTAGAATTAAATTAATTTATGTTGAATTTCTTATGCGATAACATCGTAAGAAAATTTTCTACATTGTTGCTGGCTAAGCATAAAAAACCTCGACCAAATTGATTTGTTCAAAAATGAGAACGGCGCTTTATATTACTATTATTGAGTTCATAATTTTTTAATTTATAGATTTATGACTTAAGTACACAACTAAAGAAATACGAAACATAATTTCTTTTATTAACATGATAAATAATAAATGTACAGTTTTAACTTACAGGTAGTGAACTAAATTTAATATATTATTGAGCATATGCGGAATAAGCAAGAGAATGGGCGTGATCATTGTTCTCCAATGATCTTTTATTCCATCCATGTGCAGCTATTACTGGATGTGCATGATCCGCTGCTAATTTTTTACAAATCTGAAATACAGCT
This sequence comes from Adranes taylori, assembly GCA_009867245.2. NCBI lineage: Eukaryota > Metazoa > Arthropoda > Insecta > Coleoptera > Staphylinidae > Adranes > Adranes taylori. Next base: position 7,140 of record WYDF02275806.1, on the reverse strand, counting down.
AGTGATACGGAAATTACAAATGTGGCGAATGATAGTTGTAACGCGTTCCATGTCTTGATACCCAATATACCTATTGCCAATGGAATCAGTGTAATGGCTTTTAAAATAAGAAGTATGACTATTGGAGCAAAGATTTTCTTCAATTTCGATTTGCGCGCTAAAAGAAGAAAACACATTTAAACACACTTAATATTTACAGAAGAATATCTCGTTCTTCAACTAATCGTCCCGTCTGCGAAATTTAATTGTATTTGGTAATAATTATGTAAGACCTCTCCAGAAACTACTGAATTATCTGCCATCTGGGGATAATTCAATTTTTTTATTTTGTTATGGATATTTAAAATTTTTTTTTTAAATTATGGAGGACATTGCAAAATTGCACAACAAAATGTGGATTTTTATTCTTTTAAAATAATTTTTTTTTAGTTTTAAAATAAATGTAGATTCCCAATATACATTTTGTGTTTGCAAGCGTCCGTAAGGATGCTGGTCTTGATATTCACTAACTAACAATATTAAAGTGATTATAAATTATTATTTTTCTGCAAATGTCCTCCAAGGATTTACACTAATTATAATTTTCAACATATACGTAAATAACTACCTTCAACATCCGCTCCAAATTGAACTTTCAAATTCAACTCATCATTAAGCAAATTTCTGGCGCCCATGGTGATTGTTGAACCAAAACTTGGCACATCTATTGCAAATTCTTGTTTTTGGAAAAAGTTTCTTAAACTCTCTTCTATATTCCAATCAGAATTAGAATCTCTTTCTTCATTTATTAAAGGACTTGTTAAGGATAAAGTAATACTAGTTGCAAATAAGATCAGAGTTTTGAATGAGTGCATTTTAAAAAAAATTTATTAACTTTTTTCTGTTCTTAAAGGACCAAAGGATGACGTTGAACTAAACAATACCGTTTATAATTTCCAGCTATTTATTATGCGACAATCGAAAGTTCGTCTTACTCTTTTGGTATGTGGACTGTTTGTTTATAAGGTAAAATTGATATTCGGGCACGTGATAAAATTTAGTTTTTTAATAATTACGTGATCAAGTTTTTATTACTGTTTATTTATATACCAGGTATGTTTATTTATTCTTGGTCTTAATACAGTACATTTATTTTTAATTACACTAATTTGATAATAATTTGTCAAGATCGTTTTGATTGCAGTTATTATATTTTTATTCTCATCTTGCAGAGTAAATATGCATAAACTTCCCAAAACTAAAACAACTGAACAAAGATATAACTAAAGCCCCGAACATCCAACATCAAAGTGATTGCTACCCCACTTGAGAAAAACAGAAGCTTTATATTACTCAGGCAGAGATTGTCCAAAAGACAGATATGGCGGAGTGGTCATCGAAGCAATCAAATTAGCGGGCGATTAGCTACTCGAAAGTCTGGAAGTACTATTTAATGAATGCCTTATCCAGGATAAAATACCACAGAAATGAAGAAACGCAACCATCACGTTAATACATACAAAGGGGATATTGCAAATCTTGTAAACTCCTGTCCTAGCAGCCTACTTTCTCATGTGTATAAGTTATTTACCCGAATCATCACAAACAGATTTAATGCAAAACTAAACCTTTATTAGCCAAGTAAACAGACTGACTTTCGTTCAGGGTACGGCACGAGCGGATCATCTCCAAGTTCTGAAGATTCTCATACGAGCGTCCATCGAATATAACAAACCACTCGTCTAAATATTCGTGGATTATGAAAAAGCATTTGACACCATAAATCACTACCACATGTTGAGGTCACTGCCAGACAATAGAATAGACAATCAATATACAATAATAAAGTCCATGTGTTACTGGTTTTATTGACTTAACCAAAGCAGGATCGTAATTTGTTTATAACTACTAAACTGCTTTTGTATTTTATTCTGTTTGTAATATAATTTGCTCTTGCATGAGATCAGATTGTTAAGCGCCAAAAGAATAAAAAACTTAACGAACATTCAGAGAATTGTGGTAGGATGAAATTTCCTGTCCAAACTTGCATAAGCCGACAAAAGAAAAATATACGTTAAACCTTCTGCGTTAAGCGTTAAGCCTTCTGCGTTCATAAAAAAACTAGACATCGTAAAATTTAAATACGACAATGCACTTGTGCACAGATCCAAGAAGCCGCTAGTCGTTTCGGCAAGTACAAAGCTTATGACGTGACCATATGCCGCTGGCTTATTATTTGTGCGTAACTGGTCTGATGTTTTTATTTGAATAGATGTATGTAGGTTTGTAGAAGCATTTCTCCTAGCTTTTATATTGTTATTTTAACGTATTATATATATATATATATATATATATATATATATATAACGTATTATACATTTTTTTTTCTTCTTAATTTAGCTAATTTGATTGATTAATTGATTGATTAATATATATTAGATTATATTTAATTATACATATTATATTTCTTTGATGAATTTGAATAGTCAATTTAGATATATTGTTAGAGGATTTCTCATTTAATTTATGATTTATTAAGGAATTGCTTATTGCGATTATTAATTAATTGAAATAATTAGAGTCCGATATCACATGTGCGAGAATGCTACGGCTAATGTAAGACTCCAGGAGTGCACAAATAAATTTAAAATAAACAAAGGAATTCGGCACTATTTCGCCGAAACTGTTCAGGAATCTACTTGAATACATGTTCAAATCTACTAACTTCAAATCAAGAAATCCTCGGTGTTGGTGAAAACCTAATTGGTGAAAACCTTACACACTTAAGATTTGCAGATGGCATAGTTTTAATAGCAGACTGGTTTGATCATGCAACGACAATGTTGCAACAACTAAATTCGGCCTACAATAAGGTCGAACTAATAATTAATGTGTCAAAAACATACCTGATGACTAACCTCGTACTCAGTGAAGGTGTGTGCATAGATGGTATTCAAGTCAAGGAGACTACTTCATATAAGTATGCTGGCCACGAAATTTTTATAAATAGAGACGACCAAACACATGAACTAATGAGACAAATAAGACTGATAATAGCCGCATTTGGAAACTTGAGACATATATTCAAGGCAGCTTGACCGATTTTTTTTACAAAGAAACGTTTTCAACCATTATGTTCTGCTTGTTTTAATCTATGGCGCCGAAATTTTCACTTTAACAAAAATTATCGCAAAGAAAATCAAAGTGGCGCAACATGCAATGGATAGGTCATTTGTGGGACTGACCCTTAGAGTTCATATCACAAATTTGAGCTGAGTAGAAGAACTATAGACTGATTGACGCAGTAGAGAGAATTGCAATCTTAAAATAGAATAGGCGGGACACATTGCGAGAATTCTGGATGAGAGGTGGACCAAGCATATTATAGAGTGGAGGTCTAGGCAAGGCGCATTTCGAAATGGGGCACGACCACCAACACGATAGTCAGATGATATCAGACGGATACATACAAATTGGATACAAGAGGCACAGAAGAGGAAAGTTTGAATGCAAACACGTGAGGTTATTTGAAGTTGATGTCATAGTGAAGTTTTAAATTATTAATATCAATTGATTTTTAACATACATTGTCAACTCCTAAAACTACATTCAAGTTAAATCTTTGATTTTTTTAAAGGTTTTAGGGCTAGGTCATTTGAAACCGATTGTTATTTATTTTATTTTTGGCAACTAAAGATGTTGCAGGGCCTCTGCATATGGGCGCCAAAGTATACTATTTGTGGAATTTATGTCTGACCGACCACATATGTAAATTCTACACCATATAATACTCTTGCATAAATCTCTCATGGGGTGGAACTTTAACTCCATAGTACATGACCTATTTGTAGGCCAATTTCGTAACCAATTGCTTTAAAAGTAATACGATCGGAAATACAGTGTCATCAACATATTGTATTATTTCACCAGGAACTACCTGGAATAGTAAATTATTGTTTATAATATGAATAATAGATGTCCTAAAACGGTTCCACGTTTTACCTCTATACTGGAACTGATTTCATCATCAATTTTTATTTTTTGGATTCTGTTAGACAAATAGCTATCGATTAAAGTCGCAACTAAGCCTCTAAGGTCAATTCTATCAAGACATTCTGATAGAGTACTATAACACACTGTATCGAAAGCCTTAGCCAAGTCAGAAAAAATTGCCATTGCACAAAAGGACAATTTTGCGGCTTTGTAACTAGAGGGTAGTCTAGCTACAGTACAGCTATTGCTAGATCAAAGTGAGCGGGATGAAACACCCAGTTTAATGTTACAGAAGATAAATCTCTTTAATAATTTAAAACAATTACACTCAAATTAACTACAATTCTGTAGTCATATCTCAAACTATACAAGAAACAATTATAAGTGGTAGTAGTTGCAGATCCTTTCTACCCACCCGCCAAGTCGCCGACAGGTGTTTCAAAGTCGCTCCAATACGGTACCCGTTCCGCGGAGCGATATTTTTTCGGTATTTTAGAACAGGTATTGCGCTGGATAGGTGTCATTTGAAAATCCAGGATGACGGATGACACAGAATTTCCGGTTTTCATTCTGGGGGAATCCCTGACATTAAAATCTGTCGGGTGTAATGAGGTCCGACGACTGCGCACTGGGGTATTGGGGATCGCGTGGGTAACCTGCCCTACACCGGTACGCTGCAACGGGCTCGCGGTGAAGGTCTCTGTTCTTCACCGGAGCCTGCGTTGGGAGACGCTCGTCGTAGCAATTTGAGGCGATGTAACTAGGTATTTTTGTAACAGATATTTTCAGATGCTAATAGTTGGTAATTCGCCGAACACTCAGTCTGGCTCAAGACGCATGTTCGATTTAAAAAATTAGAAAAATAAACCCATACACCCACAACCATTTATTCCTTCCCGGACTCAAGAGAAGGGATGCTATAGTGGCCCCAAGCCAGAGTGGTTACTCTATCTTGACAAATAAACCGTTTATCGTCAAACGGTGACAGGGCCAATATATTTTGATTTTGTGCATAAATCGTGATTGATAGATTTAAAATTTAATTGAGGTCTATAAAGGATAGTATGGTCAGCAAACATCTCCTAAAATCATCATCCGGGATCGATTTCTTCACCACCGATTTCTTGACACCTTTAACACGTTTTGTTAAAGATGTCTCAATCCGTATCCACATAACACAATTTAACATTGTTACCATACGTTGGTTTTAAATAATTATAGAAAAAGTGGTACATGAGCTATTTTGGCAAGTCAAGTACAGCGAACCCACCATAGATAGGTTTATCGTAGACGAGTTTGAGACGTTGTAAGTGGATAGCCGAAAGGTTTTCCGAAAATATAGATATTTTGCGGAAATTTGTCTTTTCAATCAAACTGCGAGCTCCGCGACGGTTCCCTTAATCCTCCCAGCTAGTAACAAGTCGGATATCCTGTCGCTTCTGCACATTCTCCATACGTTTACCATACAGAGCGTTGAGAAGTAAGTTATAAAAATCTTTCTCCAAATCAGAGGCCGCAGTCTGTCGCATCGACGTATTGAGGGTGATACTGGGTTTCAGTCATTTGAACTGCTTAAATTTTAATATTAGATGATTCTTTGAAATTTTGAAACCATTTTCCACAGCCTGTTGCAATGTGCGGTAATGTACCACATGTTTGCTTTTATTCATCAAATTGGGGATTAAATTTGTTTGTTCGAATTTTGATGTAGAAGACATACCATTTGACATTTGATTAAGAAAGACATACTATTTTTTGTAACTTCTTGGAGTAAGTCTTGAGGTGCCACAAGGACGATAAACTTTCATAAAATCGCAAGTTCCGCTTCATTTTTAAGTTTTTGTAAACAGTTGTCAAAACAATTTTCTTTTTATTCAAATACTATCAAAAATTTTGTATCAAAAAAGATATACCAATTTTTTTATAACTTTTTGGATTAAGTCTTGAGGTGCCACAAGGACGATAAATTTTCATAAAATTGCAATTTTCGCTTCATTTTTAAGTTTTTGTAAACAGTTGTCAAAGGAAGAGGGTGTGGGGGTAGGGTGCGGAAGGCGGATATTTGTTTGTGTGTGGTGACAAGCTCAGATCAGGTGTCAGCCGCTTTGCAGAGTTCAGTTGAGTTGGCGTCTATTGTGTAAATAAGAAGAAGATTAACGTTTATTTGATATTGTTGCCTGCAAGTGTCAAAACTTTGATTCTTGTAGTTGTAATGTTGATATAGCTACCACAAGCGCTTTGAAGAAGAAAGCAGCAAGAAAAATAAAAGAACTACAGAGAACAGTTAAGTTTAATCAAGAACGGACAAAAGATGCTAGTGTATCAGAAACGATTACTGACGGCAATGACAGCCATGAAGAGGCAAACCAACCGGCCTTTCAAGAAGAGATAAATCTACCAGGTCCTTCAAAACTGAAAAAAGAGACAAAAATAAGTACACCAATGCGTCTTAAATTGCCATCTGCAGCTTCTATTTGTGACTGTACCGGAATATCAGATAGAGGTGCTGTAGCTATAGCTAGTGATGCTTTACAGGATTTGGGTATAATCACAGGGGAAGACAAAACCAAAGTAATAGACAGGATGAAAATTAGATGAGCAAGATGAGAAAATCGAAGATATATCATAAACGACAGTCTTTATAATCAGATAATCGAAAATAGAGGATTGTTTTTTGATGGAAGAAGAGACAAAACATTTGTTCAAGAAAAGAAAGGAATTAAATTGTACAAAAAAGTTATTTCTGAAGAACACGTTTTACTAATAGAGGAACCTAACTCAAAGTTTTTAGGCCACGTAACACCTACATCTGGCACTGGAAAAGACATAGCAGACGGTATACTGGAGTTTCTTGAAGATACAGAACACAAGGAACAACTTTTGAACTTTACTGTATTGGTTGTGAATGGTGTGATTTCTTTGATGGAAAATGAAAAAGGAAAACATTTACAATGGCTAGTTTGTTTGATCCATGGAAATGAGCTACTTTTGCGACATCTTTTTTGTCATTTAGATGATAAAACGAAGGGACCCAATGAGTTTAAAGGCGAAATAGGTTAGCAGCTGGAAAACTGTGCTAATCTTCCTGTGGTTAGATTAGATAACCTTTATTGGCATAATTAATTCTATACAAATAATATACAACTATACAAATAACATATTTACATA
>WYDF02275795.1:0-17609 GCA_009867245.2 Adranes taylori | reverse complement strand
AGCATTTTCTTTGGATATTTTCACACATTTTAACGAATTTAACGTATATTTACAGGTGAAAAATTTATATGCTCATGATTTAATACAAAGATTAAAACCTTTTCAAATGAAGCTTAGACTTTTATCTAGAAATCCGAATTGAATGCAAATTTGATCTGTTTCCAACATCCCGTATCTTCAAATATTTCAAGAGAAAAGGCTCAAGAATTTAATAATAATATTCTTACACTAATGACAGATTTCGAACAGAGATTCGATTGTGTCAAGAAAATTGATAAAATTTTATCTGTTATCCGAAATCCATTTTCTGTGCATGTAGATGATGTTGATATACAATTAGAAATAATTGATTTATAAACTGATAAATTATTATATGAGAAATATAGCGAAGAGCAAGAAAATTTGTGCTATTTTTATAAGCAATTGATTAATGGAAAATAGGATATTTAAAAGAACTTGCCAAGAAACATTTAGTAATCTTCAGCTCAACTTATATTTGTGAACAAATTTTTTCTTTAATGAATCTAAATAAAATTACAAGATCAAGATTGAATGATTTACATTTGGATGACGTGTTGTTAAGAATAGCTACTACAAGTATGGAGCCTGAGATTAAGAAAATAATAGGAGATGCAAAATGCCTCAACACGCCACATTAGTTTAGTTTGCTAATTTGTTGTATTAAATTACTTATATCAGATACAAATTCCATAATAAAAACTTTTGTTTATTTAAATTAGTGTTTCATAAACGCTGTATTTAGGTCATCGCTTATTTTAATTTGAAATAGCCGATGCCGATAACCTAAAAAAAGATCGTTGGCAAATTTAATTTTAATGTTTTGTCCGACCCGTGAAAAAAATTTCTTTCTAATTTTGCCTGGGCACAAAAACTGTTAGCCACGCCTGTGCTAACGACATGTTTCATGTAAATAAAACGTTACCTAAATAATAAGAGTTTAGTCTATTCTCAATAGAGTGCGGAATCAAAGCTATTGTAAACTGAAAATGGGTTTGTAACTTCTTGTGGCAAATTTGAGCTCGCGAGGCTGCATCCAAATAAAACTTGCGAATGAAACGCGTCCGGCTTCTGCGAGATATGATTTATTGGTGGAAATGGAGTAACTTTAATTTGAAAAGTCCGTAATTAGAATTGGATGAGTTGCCACCTTGATTGTCACACCGTTGATTGCTTCTTAAACTGCATTCAATTTCATAAGATATTAGGCATAATAACATAGGCATAGAATTATACGTACGTAAGTCATATAAAACGATTTTCAAATAGATTTGCAAAGCCATGTGGTCCACATAGTTAAGCTTTGATTTCATAAACGAATGCAATGATGCTATGTGAAAGCAGAGGCTACTGAAGAAGGCTACCACCTATGACAGAAGTGTATCTACTCTAACCTGGTCTTTTTTGAGTGAATTTGAAATTCCTAAACGTCAATAAGCAGTTTTCGAAATACTTATCAACAAATAGCTACTCGTCTTAAAAGTGATTTTATTATTTTTGATTGTTTACTATTTATTAACGTTGATTGATCCATAATAATGTTCTTTAATAAATGTTGAATTAAAAAATATTTTTATTGCCACCTGTTTCACTTATAGAGTAGTATCAGCAGGCTAAAAACTGTACTTAAAATTATAGCAAAAGGGACATTAGGATCTAATTGTCTGATATGTTGGAGAGGCACGTGGAACATAGCGGCTTCCTACGTTAGCTGTAATTCCTTGTGTAACGCGACTAACTTCTGCCGCGATGAATATCCAGAAATCAGTTTGTAAGCAGCTGGAGTGGTGAGTAGTAGCATTTCTTGTACAGTCCACTTTATTTACCTTTATTTGTTTATATTCAGCGCCAAGAAGGCAAATTGAACAAACATATCAGACCATTAAATCCTAATTTCTCATATGCTATACTTTTAAGTAAAAGTTTTAGCCTGATGATGCTTCATATGTAAGTGAAACCGGTCGCAATAAATTACAACAAAATAAGAAAGTACATTTTTTAATAAAACATTTCTTTACTAGTTGTTCGATCATTTTGTTCAATTTCTGGATGAATTGTTTCCGTATACCTATTGCGTTATCATATCCTAGTTTTACTTTCCTTGTGCGTATTTCTTGTATTATGTATCTTGACTAATTTTAGAAAAACTTTTTTGAAACAACAAATATTCTTACATTTCTTGCTATTTTATAAACGTTTTGGAAGAAATAAAATGCAATATTATAGAGTATAACATTTATTTAATTTGAGCTTTTCATTGCCTTCAAATACAACAAAATATTAAATAAAATTGAATTTATAACTCAAAAGAGCTTTGCCTTGATTATTTTTTAGCTTACATGCGTATACATTTTGTATTATTTAGTATAATTGTATAATATTGATAAAGGATTTTTTTATTAAAAATTCTGTTGGAAGAATTAGATATTACAAGTTATGTACGTATACGAGATTTTGTGATTTTTTCTTTTAAGTACTTATCATAACATATATTAATAATTTTCTTAAATACGTTTTAAATAAATTATAAAGTTCCACTGAGCTAAGATTTAAATTTAAATAGGTACTTTCAAACGTACGGATTTCGACAATTAAATGTATTTTTTTTTCTCTCTAAGCAAGCAGATTTACCTTAAAACTTCAGGCAAAACTAACTTTGTTACAATAGTTTCATTATCAGTATATACAGGACTTAATTATAATAGTATACAATTTAAATACTGAGTTATTTTAAAACTATTATATACAATTTTTTATTCAATATGACTCAAAATTCGTATAACAATTACATCACCTTACAGTAAATTATGGTCTTAAAAAAAGAAATTACAAGTTTTCACATATATCACGTCTAATAATTATTACTAAATTGGTTGCAGTAGCAAGATATGACAAAATCACAAGTTCAGAGCTACGTTAGTCGCAACGCACATTGATATGCAGGCAACGCAGGCTGACTCAGGGCAGTATAGGCAAAAATTGCACTACAATGGCTACACAGTAGTGATGTGTTGTTCTTTAAAGAACGTTTTTTTATCGCGGTATATGTTTGGAACGCGATGTCATTTGAATAGAACTTGTTCCCATTGATACATATAATATATCGAGCCAATGAATTATTTTTTATAAATTTGTTCTTTCCGCTATCTCTTATTCGATAGTTTATTCAAAACTACATTAATAATAAATAGAAAAAGATTTCTACTTAAAATGCACTACCATAGATTTCGAATGAAAGCAGCAAGAGAATATTAAGTAGACGCAAAGCAGAACGGAAGAGCCGCACGCATATTTTTATCCGTTGGCGCTAGATGTGCTATGCAAGGTGTCCGCGCCGAAAATAATTTAATTCCAAAAATATTCAGTTCTTTCTATATGGTTCTATGTATCCGGGCAGTCGCGTGATTCATTCTTATTCACTGTTCAATATGCGTCTAGTAATTACTCCAGTAGAACGACAAACAAAAATATTCATATGAATATTTTCAATAGTTTAGAACAGCTTACCTCGTCGATTGCAAAGCAATGATGGATACCGTTTTCTAACAGAAGATGCATGTAGGAGCGCGATTGCGATAATAGTAATGATTGTTATCCTCGTTCAGATGACCGTTGATGAATGGAAATCTTTTTGATTTATACAGAGGCAATTAATTTATAAATATGTATTTTTTTAATTTAAAATAGTATTTTTAATTAAATTAAAAAAACAAAACAAAATTATGACATAATAAATATAACAACATTTTAATAGAAATTCATTGGTCTGTTTCTATATAGGTACGATTTTTTTTTAATTCTTAAACTGATTTCTTTTAAGAAATTTTCCTAATATTTATTTCATTAATATTAAAAAGCTAATTTTCAATAAAAGTAACAACAATGCATCAATAAAATATAATACAACGCACTACTAATTAATACAAATGATTAAAGACCTGATTTTATGTTTTTCTTTGTCAGTATGAGGAATAGATTTATAAGTTTTAAACGGAACGAGAACGGTACTTTATCGCGGTATCTTTAGGGAACGAAATGGTCCATCGCGTTCTGTGCGTGGAACTAGAATTCCCATCAGTACTACACAGTTATGTCTAATAACTTTTATATTCAACTACTTTTTACTTTTTTAACATGAAAAATTGATATGTTGAATAATTAACTAAGCTCTTTATTCATCAAAACTAGAAGCATCAGATTCAGTATCTGACTTGCTTCTGATGCCTTTTTTCTCAATCGTCAATTACATATTCCAGTATAATATTGTCGTTTATATATTTCCCTAAATATTTCACTATTAATTGTTGAATCTTATTCCAAGCAGCAGATATGTGCGAATTTTGATGGCGACGCTTTTGTAATTTTTCCGAAAGGTGCCAATAAATGGTTTTCTATGCACAATAATGACTCCTTAAATAATTATTAAATAACATCTTCCTTGTAACGTCAAGGGATTGTAATTGGTCAGGAATAATCACAAAGTCAGTATTTCTGTGGGCAAGGAGTCTTTATATTTTCAATTATGGAACTGAAGAATACAAATAACTCACGTAGAATATAAAAAATAGAAACGTTTTAAAATGTTAAAAAAATCAAATCATAATAGAAATGGTTCAGTGAATGCAAATAGTACATATCTAATGTTTTGTAAATAATTTGATAGCAATAACATCTAGATGTGTGTATGTAATTGATATCATTGTAATAATTTATAGAAGCAATGATTTGAACTATTAAGGAAGAATAAAAAGTTTAATTCACGTAGCTAAAATTTAAAAGAACAAGATTCAAGATAATCTACTGGGGTACATACCTAATCTCTCGTTGCTCTTAAGGTTTTTGCATGTATTTTTTTTGTTTTATAAACTTCTAGTTAGTGCCTTGAATTGGATTATTTGGAATGCGATAGACAATTCCTTTGTCTGGCGTGCAAAGATGAAGCTGTATTACGTATAACAAAAGGTAATACAGCTCCATCTATTTTTTGGGTGTTGCTTTGTAAGAATATAGAGCATTACGATCATTTCGACAACGCCGAATAGTTCTTGCTTCTTGTCGACAATTTAAATACCAAACAATCGATTGTTATCGAACATCTTATATATTGTACCGAGCCAAATTGTCCTCGTTCCAATTTAGCTTGATGTTAGGAAGATGGAGCATTTGATACTTATAAATTATGCAAATAACTAAAGATGAATAGATTTGTGAAAGATTATTATTATCTATGCATGTTGTGTGCTAGATACACTAGTTACAAGAAGGGCAAATGATAGTTAACACATAGAGTTTCATTTAAACTTCTATTCATAAAGTAAAGTATAGATTAAAAGCATCTTACTTACGTAGAATTTTAGTATTGAAATGTAGTCGGAAAAAATCCTTCTGTCGGACAAAAACAAAGCGATGACGTAAAGTACACAAATTAGGTGTAGCAGAGAGGGGACACTGCTAATTGGTTAGAAGCAATCGATAGCACGGCGTGCTATTTCAATCAATTAAATCAATTTAATTGGTAATCAATCAATCATAGGTGAAGCGACTGTACGATATTGCATTAGTTTCTATGAGGCAACCACATCTACTTCGAGCACATTAACCATGGCCGAAAGTTATTAGTAAAATATTGTGAGAGGTGATCAAGTGGAATACATTAGATGAATGTAATTTACCATAAGAAGAGGAAATGTACTGATAGATTTCAATGTAATGATAGTAGGTAGCCAAAAAAGGTTTAAAAGAGCCCACACTAACGGATTTTTTGTGTTAAACAGACAAAACCCTTGTTACTCTGAGTTTTGGACATAAATCCATGAATTAACTATAATTAATTTTAAATAAAATCATGATTAAATAAAATTGTTGAATTTAGTATCGGAAATGAAATTAAGCAAGAGGCCTTGTAGTATACAGTAGACGAAATAAATTAAAGAATTCTTTTGAGTATGAAGTCGTCAATTAAATCTGCAAGCAATAGGTTTATTTATCGAGGTAAAGTAAAATAGATCGAAATGAGTAATAAGATTACTGTACGTGAATATAAAAATAATTTATAAATGAAATTTTTGTGGTAAGTACATCTGTAGTTAATGTAAGTACACTAATTTTATAGTTTATTTGGAAATCAGTCTAATTGATTATGAACACCATTTTGATTAATTTGTTAGTATGTAGTATTTGAAAATGAGTAACATTCTATTTTATTATTTTTGTGTGGTGTTATTTATTTGAACGAAGGAATTAATACATTTTTGTTAAAGTTTGAACTCTCTTTTATTTTATCAGCCTGAACTATAGAAAACGATTTGTGATTGTTAAGGGTTGTGCACAACCATTAATTATCTAGATAAATTTATGATTAAATCTGAAAGGTACGCCCAACGTTATCAATGACAAAGTTTTGCGTTTTATTTAAAATTTTGCTGATAGTCACATATTATGACTTGATATAAACTGTAACTTTATTAGTATTGAACGATCCAGTACCTGAAAGGTAAGAGGGAATCGATACGTTACACTATACAAAAAAATCCCCTCTTACCAATGTCACGTTGGGGAGTAACAGTCTCGCCCAAAAATAAGGTGAAAATATTCCAACTACAAGGGCGTTTTGGGCGATGCGGAGTTTCTCGGAGCTTAGATACTTTTTCCGCCTTTAAGACCCCATCGAATATAAAGATTTTAAAATACACAGAGATCTTTTATAATTTGACACGTAACCTGTCCTGTGCACAAAGAACCTGTCCTGTGCTGCCTTGCGTCGGCCTGCATCGCAATGTGTGCTACCACTTACTCAGCTCTTTTATTTCGAGAACAAAGAAAATACTATCATCTACAATATATACATTAGGAATGCTTCTAATTTAAAATCTAATGTTACACATATTTACTGGATAGCTGTTTGGCAAGTTCAGTGTACTTAAGGAATTTAGAATGTGGACTTTCTTCAAAATTACCAAGTGATGGTGGACTCTTACTACTAGATGAGCCGGTACCAATAGATTCTGCGACAGAAATTATTTTATTTGGTGTGGCAGTTCCCGAAACGGAAGGTTGAGGTGTTTTAATTGTAATAGGATCAGGAATGACACCGTCTTTAACAAAATGCATTTTTGATAGATGGTGACGGTATGCACCTTTTGAAATGAATGGTGTATCACAAAAAGCGCACTTCATTATTGAATCTGAAGTCATAACAGCATCATTGCACGCCCAACTAAAAGCTAATATTGCACCTGGAGTATTAGGCGATGCTGTTGTAATACTAGTTGCGGAAGGTGTAGTGGTTGTTGCGATAGGTGTTCCTTGATTGCGATTACTCGTGTGATGTTTTTCAGTTTTATCGCAAAGTTTTTGTAAAGCTGCTAGAGGATGACTACTTCCGCGTTTACCAGTACTTGTATTCGCATCGCCTGCTACACCACTACCAGATAAATTATCAAACATGGAACTTAATGCGCCTAAACTTCCACCAACAGCTTTGCGATCTTCATTTGTACATCGTGGCGTAACGGAACGTTCACTACTTGCCGGACTACATGTACTAATTCTACCCGGGCTAGATTCTTCTGGAGTAATTTCAGGATTCCGTGTTTGCCTGTTTGGGCTAGAATCCGGTGTTAATTTTTTTAATTTTGGTTTGTATTTTTCTTCATTATCTCGCAATGTTCCATTACTACAAAAGCTAGTTTTATCTTCATCTTCCTCTTCGTTTTCAGTTTTAATTTTTACAGCTAAATCTTCCACAGAACTTTTAACGTCTTCCTCCATTTCTGTTTTAATTTTACTTTCGAAATCAGATCTATCTGGTATAGGCGATTTATCTCGCTTATCAGGTGTTGAACTGGGAGTTGACGAAATATACGCAGATGGATGGTCCAGCCTTCGTTCAGGAGTTAGAGAATCAACTCGATTACTCCCTCTTTCTGATAATGAACTGGACTCGCTTCCGCTACGCTCTCTGCGAATAAAATTTTGCTGTTGGTGGTAAGATTTTAACAGATTCATAGTTTGGGAATCAACTAATGGCTTCGTATAATCTACAGTCTCATCAATACCCAAACGTTTCAATATACTCGAGCCTATAGGTGCATTAATTGGGGGTTGACCAGGAAAATTGGCATTTTGTCGATTTCGAGAGTCAAAACTTTTCTCAATTAATTTTTCTATTGCATTTAGTACAGATGGCGAAGAACTATTATTTTCTGTAGTTCTTGGTGTCTCTTTTGATTCTCGAAGAGGTGATTTTTGTTTTGGCGAAAGAGATACACTATTATTTGGATTTGATTTATCTTTATGCTCGGAGGTTAATATAGTGTTAGTCATTAAAGCACTTTTTAGAAAATTTTTCTGATGTGAAGACATGCCGACACATTGCCTTATATGATCGACAAATAATATAGTATCAATTTTATTGCCACATTTTTCACACGTAATCCTTCCCACACCGGTCGATTCTTTTACTTTATCTATACTTCCGTTTTCACCATTTTTAAATTCATGCTGTGCTCTTTCTAATTCCAATAACTTTCTCACAGGCAAGGATTTTTTTCTTTTCTCACGCGTTTGCCTTCTCCGTCCGCCATTTTCTGTTATCGATCGCATAATATGTTCTTTGTAGTGTGAATTTTTTACCATATGATTGCTTAGCTCCTTAAGCGAACTGAAAGCCTGATCACATACTTTACATGTTAAGACAGCACTTACATGGCTGCTCGTACTTCCAGGAGGCCCAGCGTGATTAGCATTAGGTCCGCTAGCTCCACTTGTACTACTACTACTTCCAGTTTTAGTATCGTCAGTTGATCGCCAAGAAATAATTTGTTCTTGCGATATTATGTTTGTATAGTGTTGAGTCTGTTGCATATGGCTAGTCATTTCCGCTAATGATCTAAAGCTTTGGCCGCACCACATGCATTTCAATATTTGACGAGTTTGTTCAGCCCCTTTACCTAACCAAACATCCTGTCCGCGGACTAATTTTCTTGGCAGAGGCATTGTTTCTTTAATTAAAAGGTTTAAGTCAGATGGATTAGATTTGTTCGAATTTGAAGATGAATTTGTATTGGTAGTTAAGCTAGTTAGGCAGGTAGTTTGTGATAGCGGATGCGTTGGCATATTTTGTGGTTGGACAGGTGGGATCGGTACATTAACTCCACAATGTTTTGCTTCTTTCATATGTGTAGTCATTGCTGCTAAACTTGGAAAACTCTGTTTGCACCACACACATTTAAGGACATCTTTAGCTTGTTCAGCACCTTTATTAAGCCAATGAGATTGCCAAGCACTGTGTCTACTCGTAGCATTATTCACTGAAGCACCAGCATTACTTACTGATCGAAATATATCATCTCCGCCTAATTTGCTCAGTTCGCTCATTTTCTCTAAAGCTTTAGTTGCGTCAATAGGAGGCGTTGGCACATGCTTAAGTTTTCCATTCCAGAGATCACTAGAAGCTGCTGCGGCGGCGGCAGCGGCTGCGGCAGTTTTTGGTGATAAACCTGCAACTGCAACAGCAGCAGCAAAGTACGGTAAGTGAGATGCTGCAACATTAGTAGGCCACTGTGGTAACAGAGCAGAAGGCGGTAATTTTAGGTCGCTGGCAATTTTTTGTTTACGTAAAAGTGGTTGAGAATCCGGATGAACATCGTCGGCAATACGTTTTCGTGATAAATCTAATGGACTATTAAATAAAGAATCAGGTGTTTGAGGTTCGGATGTAACAATGTCTTGTTTACTTAAATTAACTGCGTCACTATCCGATATTGAGTGTTCACAATTAGTTGAAGTTTTACTAAAGTCTAAAACTGCATCACTCGGTGTTAATGAAACTGGAGATTGCATTGGAGAAGGTATCGTGTTCACTAATTGCATTCCAGGAGTAGACGGTGATGTTGATGATGGTGGAAGAGGGGATTTTATAGGGCTGAAAGCTGCAGATGGTAATGACGCGGCTGTAGTCATCAAATGATGCTGATGTTGTGCTGCAGCTGCTAAATACGCGGCCATCGTTACTGATTGAGGAGGTAATAGTGCTGCCGCTGGCACTGTAGATGGTAACGTTACTCCAGAAGGACTTAGCGTTGACGCTACTGATAGTGTTGGTGGTGTGGCTTGTACCAATGCGTGCATACTAAATAATGCTTCTGCACTTGTTGGTGACTGTACTGGCTCTTCGGATTCTCTAGATTCTCTTGATAAACTTCTAGGACTTGTGTCTCTGCAACATATGAAAAAAAAATACATCAGATTAGCAATTTAATGTCTAACGCAATTTGCATTAGTATTTAAATATTATGAGGTCTGAACATAAAAGACCTCAAAGTTAAAAGATCTTCTAGTTCGATACTTGCTGTGAAACAAAAAACAATCTCGGATTCCTGGAAGTAATCTTTCAATGATACATGCTTTCTTCATACGTTAAACCTTTTGAATGTGATGAACTTGTGGGTATAGCGAAATTCATCAAGGGCTGTACTACTGGTTTGGATGAGATATCTTATTCTATGGTATTTCATCTTCCACAAGAACGTTTGTTAAAATTATTATCCTTCTTAATGAATGCCTCAAAACAATGTTTATCCCGGATTCTTGGAAGATGTTTAAAATCTTCCCACTTTTGAATCCTGGAAAAGATTCTAAGATTTATACTAGTTACAGACCTATTGTTTTATGCTTATCTATTCTTTCGAACACCTTCTTAAGGTTCGAAGATTCAGTATGACAAAGACGCCACATCGAAAATTTTTGAAAGAATGAATCTAACTAGCTTAGAGATAAAAGCTCTTAAAAGAGTAGGCCATCAAAGAGCTAATTACTACAGACTTGTAGTGGTAGTCCTTTTGAGCAACAAAGATGCAAGATTAATTATGTCTGTTAGGAATAAATTAACCAATAGCAATGTAAAAATAGGTGTCGGCCAAACGAAACTTCAGAAACATGAATAATATGAAGCTGGAAAACTGATACTGAACGAGATAAATGGACTAAATGATGGAAAACTGTGGTTTATTAATTATAAAAATGGTAAGGCGCTGCTACTTTCAAAGAATCAGACCAATAAGAAAAACTAATAACCTCTGCATAGTTACTATCAAAATGCAGAGGGCTGAAGAACCAAGTTAACGACACTAAGAAATGTAAGCAGTTGTACTTTATATTACCTAATTATTATTACGGAAACATGGATATCGGTGATTAGGAACTCTTTGATGATTCATTTTGCATCTTTCGGTGTTACCGCAACACATCCGCGAGCACCAAACAGAGACGAGGGGGCCTACTTATAGTAGCCAAAAAATATTTACGCCCAAGACAGATTGATTTAAATATCTACAACGTTGAGCAACTATTTGTTTCAATAATCCATGGTACACAGAACTTCATCATCGGTGGAGCTTATATAGGTTTATTTAACTCTCTGCCAAGTAGTAGAAAATTTGGCATAACGCTTCCTAGATGCCAAATTCATTATTTATGGCGGTTTAAATTTACCATAAATGACCTGAACCAACGACGACATGGGTATTAACGTTGTATGCACAAGCCGCTCACACAAATATGTTGGTTGAATGCTTTGGATTCTTAAACTTTTTTCAAGCACTAAATTTTATTAACGGTATTTTTGTACTTGCTCCTGGAAGTTTCTTTGATATTGACGGCATCATGTATATGACTATCACTCATACCAAGATACAGGTATCTCTCTGATCTACCTTAAGGTGTGAGAAGGTTGATCCCTTTATACATCCGATCTTCCTTTTCTGAGATGGACCACTGCGCATTTATCTGATCCAAATGGCATACCAATGTCTTTAGTGCCATACCTGGTGACTATGTTTAAGGAGTTGGTTAACTCCTTTTCGCCGGGAAAGTAGTTTTAAGTCATCTATATAAAACAGATGACTTACACTCTGTATGTGGCTACCAGGTTTTCCACATGGATACCCTTTAAAGCGAAGTAAAGCTATGGATAGAGGGAGTAGTGAAATGCAAAACAACAAGGGGCTGAGCGAATTGCCTTGGAAGATGCCCCTTTGGTAACGGACTGGGTTCATTACATCGCTTTTCTTGTCAGCTTTAATGACGAAGCAAGTTGACTATTGCGACATAAGTGTTTGCGTGCAATTCACTATCCTCTCGTGGACTTTTAGGCTCTCCAATAGTTTGATAACCAAACTATGTGGCGTGGTGTCAAATGCCTTCTTGTAATCGATCCAAGCCATGGGCAGTATATGGCAATATTGTATTGCGTCTTGAATGACGCAACGATCAATTAGCAGATTTTCTTTGCAACCAGCCAAGCATCTCTTAGATCCAGGTTGTTCGTAGATACGCCCCCAAACGAGTTGTATGGCATTTAATATTCTTTCATTTAAGATGCTAGTAAATATATTATAGCAAGTGATGGGCCTATAATTTTTTGGATCAGATGATGGTCGTTTTTTGTACAGCAGGACTATCCCCCCTTCAATAAGCCACGGTGGAATAGGCTTTTCTCCGTTGAAATACGATGTAAATTGTCTGGCTAGATGTGCGTGCGTGCACGTAAACTTATTAATATTATTATTATTATTATCTATATATTAATATTATTATTATTATTATTATTATTATCTATATATTAATACGTGAGTCGCAAACTTTGTGCCCCCTTTTTAAGCATATTGCGCACACGGAGGAGTGTGAGATTTGGCATAGTTAAAGTTTATTTGGAGAAGGAGCGCATAAAGCTAAAATAGATATATAATATGTGTTACAAACACATGAAATTAACTAAAATAAAACATTCATTGTTTACGTTCATACTGCCATTCTCAAACATATAATAGTCTGTCGTTTGTTTACGTTCATACATGTGACATGCCACCATGCCACTCGATATTCGTGTAGTCAGTCAGCTGTCAGTATCATTTGACGCGTGCAGCAATAAGGAGAGTGCGCGCACGGAGTTTTAAAAGCGTTTTAAGAATGTCTCGACATAGAACATTGACGGGTTGGAATGAGAGACAAAGAAGAAGGAATATATATATTCGCGGTGAAAGTCAAAGTGATAATAGACCAAATGAAAATTTAAATTTTGTAAATAGTATAGAAAATGATGAAATTATTTTGAGGGATACATTTAAATGCGCACTGTATGTCATTCCAAGAAATTTTTATACTTTTCATTGTGGATTAATTGACTGCTGGATATAATCCTCACCACGTTATGCGCAATTATATTTTTATGATGTTGATACTACTGTCAATTATAGATTACGTGAACACTCTAATCAAACATGTAATAACAATATAATGCGCGAAATCTCTCTTGAATTGAAACGCATTAATCCTTTCGTTCGGTCATTCATTGCAATGAAATATAATTGTCAGAGAGTTGAAAATCAAAATAAAGAAATTTGTATGCTCATTAAAGTAAATGTGATTTAGATCTACTCCGTTAGAATGATGCAGTTCAAATTGATGTAGCAGTAATATTTAGTACAGTTGATGGTGAGCCACGTGCACTGACACCTATTGAACGAAATTTGGTTTTGTTTTGAAAAGTTAATGGTACCATTAAAAATATCTCTGGATTCATCATACTTTTTTTGACAAAAGAACATGAATAACATTCAAACTTAAAAAGCTTAATGAAGTACGGTCGAATTTCGACCACTGGGCGACCAGTAGTTCTAATTATTATTAAGGTAGGTTAGATTTGTGCTCAGAAGCCAAAAATGTTCTTCCACCTTGTCAGTTTGGTTTTAGAAAAGGGTTCCAGACCTTTGATTGTATTCTTCGTTTGCAGTCAAGTTTTTGGTTAATAAAGAGTGGTGTGCCTCTCTGTTCCTGGATTTAAATAAGGCCTATGATTCAATTATTCCTAATATTTTATGTTCCATTTTGGACTAATTTAATCTTCCATCGCAGTTTACTTATATTATCTTAAAAAAATTATTTGTCTCATGATCCTCCCTCGTCCCGGTATTCATGAATTGGACTTCCCCAAGACTCGATTCTGAGCCCAATCCTCTTCAACTTATACATTAGTTATCTTCCAAAACTCGTAGCTTCTTCTAAACTACTTATGTAGATGTTCTTACTTTATGTGTGTATTGTAATGGCAAATGTATGTCAGCGGTAAGAAACTTTCAATCTGATTTTAATCGAATTGCCTGATATTTAGAATCCATTGGATTATCTGTACTGTATTTGTACAAAAGAACAATATTTTAATTATCTCATTAAAACGAAACGATTTACCCTTAATATTAATATTTCTTTCAAAGATTTTTTAGTTGCCAAAAGTAATTCAGTCAAGTTTTTGGGTTTATGGGTGGATTTTAAAATTATATATACAGATAATAAAAACTATTGGTTTGCAAAATTCATTTCTCGCCTAAAAGACTAAGCTTGGGAATAATGAAATCTTCTAATAGAAGAGCAATTTTAGTAGAAGCTGATGATTTTCTTTTCTGACTTCAAAATAACTTTTGAAATTATTTTATCTTCTTTAATTTAGAAGTTTTTCTCTCTCGAGGATTTTTTGCCCACCACCTTAAATGAATCTAATACTCATTTAGAATATTAGATTCATATTAGGCTAGGAAAAACAAACCCGTTCCTTTATTCTTTCAAGCAATATAGATATGCAATATACTAAATACATTCAACTCAGGTCTAACTTTCCTTCTAATGAAATTCCGTATTCTGTTAATTGGCTGAACTTGGATATTACATATTTTAACATAGACTGTTTTAAAAAGTTATCCTAATCATATAGAATTTTCTTATCCTATTTTCTTATCCTAATCATATAGAATTTTTCTCTGATGGTTCGGCTAATGTAGAGTTCAATTGTTATACGTTAGGGATATGTTCTCCATATAGCTGAACTCACTTTACAAAACATCCAAAAATCTGTTCTAATTATTATGCGGAGGCTATGGCTCTCCTGAAATATGTGAAATTAATAATTATATACGGTTTTAAACTTTCAGTTGTTTATTCTGATTCATTGAGCGTTTTAATCAGACTGGACAGGATGAAAAATAACTCTTGTCGATTATTGAACTCAATTCGAAAAAAGATTGCATGGGCTCGGATAATATTTATATGAAATTTTGCTGGATTCCGGGGTATTCCCGGATTCCAGGATACGAGATGGAGGATGCTTTAGCAAGGAGAGTTCAAAATTTATCTCCGATTTCAGCTAAAGTTCATCACTCTGTGGTATTTCCACTTCTCAAAAAGGATTTATACGTATCTTGTCATGGTCGGATTTAAATTGTCGAACTGGTAGAAATTATTTTAATATCAACCCTAAGATTCATTTTCAACAATGGTACCTTAATCTAGGTATATCTTCTAGGAAAATTGTTTTTGTTATTTCTCGTCTTAGATTGGGCCATGGTTGTTTCCAGACTCATCTTTTTAGTAGTCAAAGATGATTCCTTTTGTCTTTGTGCACAATTTGGTGACTTGAATCATATTTTCTTTGAATGTAATATTAGTGATCTTCACTCTACCTTGCTTCATCTTAAAGTCGAATCCCCGTTTCATATTAAATCAATTTTTGCATCCTTGTCCAGGGAAATTTGTCGTTAACTAGTTAGATATCATCAATCACTATATCTTAACTTACCTTTATATCCTAATTTATCTAATATTCTTTGAGTTGGTGATGGGATTTTAGTGGAAAACCTGACATTAACCTGACGAGAAGAAGATTTTCCATCCTGTGTGGAAGTAGAAAAATTTTTGCCACTTTATTTGTTAATAAAATTTTCTTTAAAGTTTCCTGTAATATCATTAATATGAATGTTTTGGCTGCCAATGATGGAAAGAAACCATGCACTGTTAGATTTTTTTTAAATTTATAATAATTCGTACAAAATAGGTTAAAATCAATAAGACACAGAAGAAGAGTATTCGTCATTGTGTGGACCCCAAGAAATATTATATGGGTCACTAAGGTCCATCTTGAGAAACACCGGTGTCGTTGATCGAGAAACATTCATTGTCCACGTTCAATGTTAGTCCTGATATGAAAGCTCTCGATCTGGATTTTTCATCGCACTGCAGCGCGGCTTACAAAATACTTGATGAACTCATTGATGCCATCAATAAACGATTACTCTGAATTAAATAGTACCACTCTAAATTAAACGTTCTTGTTCTATGTAAGTTGATGGTGATAACAGTTATCGATTGTCGCATATGGGAAACTATCACTTCCAAATATATTGATACTTGTAGCTTAAATTATATTTACGTAAAATTTAAAAATCTACCCGGCGAAATATCTTGAAAAAACATATAACGAAATATAAAAAATGCAAGTCTTACCTTTCCGAGAAATTTTGCTCTAGTACATTTTCATCGACAAGTGACTTGTTATTTCTAGGCGAGTCGATCATGATTCTACTAATTCTACTTTCTGATAGAGGTGTTAAACATTCTCGTAGCGTTCCAGTGCGTATTTCATCAGTACCGACTACTGAAGATTCTGATAAAGTGCTGCGAGAAAACATTCCTGCTTCTGCAATCATTTTGGCTGACGTTAGTTTCTCCTCAGATGAATATTGTGGATATTCTTCCTTGATTTTATTACCAGGATTTTGCTCATTGACACATTCCGCTTGCGATAATCGAGGATGTGTAATATCCTGTTTTAATTCTTCGGTATCGTTTTGTGTTATAGGTGAGTCTGGATGATCTTGATCTTCATCATCATCAAGATCATCATCGTCTTCATCATCGTTATCAGGTAGATTGTTTGTGTCATCATCGACTTCTGAAGCTGGAGCACCTTCTTCACCTCCTTCCCCTGAAATATAATAACACATTTAAATTATTTACAAAACTGTTTATAATAATTATATTACGAGAATGTTATTTTCTGATTATAAACTATTAACGATAAATACGCAAAACGTTTTCCCAAAAGTGTTTAATTACCCTTGTGAGCTCCAAGAATATTATTTTTGAATTTGAGTAATGAAATTTCTCGAGCAAACTTGTCCATAAAAATAAGAAGAAGCATATAGCACCGAAATTAGATTCGCATGAAGATGGCGGCAAATAGCCGTCGAGACGTTGACAATCTTTTGTAAAAATAAATAACACAAAACTCTTTTGCTCAAGAATCTTCATTAGCAAAAATAAATGCACTAAGATCAAGATATAATAGATATTATTTCAGAGTATTAAGTTGTTTAAATTGAGTATCGTTTTAAAGACCATAGGAGGGATATCAAAATATAAAATAATATACAGGGTTTATTAAAAAGTATTTGATAACAATTTTATTGCCAATATTAGCTCAGGATATTTAATTACTTTAACCCCCAGAACGGAGGCGGAACCCACAGAACTCTTATTATTATTATCATCACCATGGGCTGTCTGGGAAAAAACTGCTTCGGCGCACTGCAACCAATCGGCCTATTGTACTTTTCCTGATTGATTAGTTACACCAATTCTTGTATCAAGACAGTCAATTTTTATTGCTCTTCTTTAAACTCAATTTAAAATGGTCTCTCCTTCTGGAAGCTAATGCTTCACTCTAACAAAAGGAATGTTGATATGTTATTCTAATTATCTTT
>WYDF02275784.1:0-17609 GCA_009867245.2 Adranes taylori | reverse complement strand
AATTTTCGATGATTGCTTGCTTAATTAAGAACAACTATTATAATTAATTTCTTAATTTCTGGTTGTGACATTGCAATATCTATTCTCCCAATATGTTTTAATATATATGTGTAATAATAACAGCAAACAGTAGATGTGGTGACACCTGACGGTTGAATGCGAAACCATGCTTCCGATGTTATAAGTAGTTAACTACAAAAAATGCTATGTTCTAAAATCGTCTCCTCGCTAGCTCAGTTGGGAAGAGCACCTGACCGGAAATCAGAAGATCCCAGGTACCAGTCCTGGGTGAGGTAAATTTTTGAAGACACAGATATTTATATTAATTATCAAGCATTCACTATTTTATATGATTCTTTTATGCATGAATACCTATATATGTAAGAAGAAAATCAATCTATCGAGAAATACAAGCGAGATGCAACAGTTATGCAAATTTCCTGTTAAACTGTGTTACAGATTCACCAAGCAAAAACGCACAAATACATGAACACTAAACAACCTTGACCATCCGGAGAGTGAAAGCTTCATCGGTTAGTTGTTACTTAAAAGTAAAGTGAAATTTTTCCTCGTCTCTTTAAAACTAAATTAATTACGATGTCTACCTACTTTTTATGAATTCAAATGCAATGAGACTAAGATAAGCGAGCGTTAAATAAAAGTACGTTATAACACTATACTAATAAAAATATTACACTAATAATTCTACAATTTAATAATAATACTGCTAATACTACAATATAATGTACGAATGCAACATAATAAAGGTTTGTAAGAAGTGATTGAAAGCACGTATGTTTGTATATACAGTTCGTCCATAAAGTAACGCAAAAATTCATTATTAGCTAAATAAACATTACTATTAAAAATTCCCGAAATAGGTCGATTTTTGATTTTAATTTACTGTTTTTTTAAATAATAATCTAATATACAGGGTGAACTCTCTTCGTATGATGACGTCACCACCAGTTTTTTTGATGGAACATCCCATATTTTTCAATTTCTGGATTTCGCTTGCTGAGCTGATTCCAAAAATGTATCATACGTTGCTTCAAATTGTACCGGGCAAAAATAGAAAATAAATGAAGAATTAACGTAATATATAAATTTAATTGAATGGCGTAGTATGCAATTACTGTGATGAACTACCAAAACCAAAGAAAACAAAATTTACAGTAGATCTTCAAATTGTTCTCCATTGACCAATAAACAATAACTTAACCGGGCAATACATTCGGGGCTAACATTTTATAGCATAGCGGGTGTATGTTCTGCATTTCTTGCTGAATTCGGTTGATTCGGTCTTTTAGCTCACGGATATTTTCAGGTCTGTTAATATAGACTTTATATTTTAAACAACACCTTAAAAAGAAATCTAATGGACTCAGATCAGGTGATCTAGCGATCAGATCACATAACATATCCACCAAAATGTTAGAGACGAATGTATTTCCCTGGTTGAAAAATTGTTTATTGATCAATGAAGAACAAGTTGAACATTTATTGTAAATTGTCTTTTGTCTGTTTTTGGTACTGTATCATAGTAATTGCATAACTACGTCATTCAGTAAAATTTATTCTTCATTTATTTTGTATTTTTGCCCAGCCTGTAACAATTTGAAGCAACGTATGATACATTTTTGGAATCAGATCAGCAATCGAAATCCGGAAATTGAAAAAAACTGGGGTGTTCCATTAAAAAAGTCGTGGTGACGTCATCACACGAAAGGAATTTATGCGTTACTTTACGGACGTACTGTATGTACAACACATGTTATTCTCGTAAATTTATGTAACTTATAAATATATTAGTAATAAAAAACACTTCTCTATGCAATGTAACAACTGTTAGTATATATACAGTTGTGATTGATAAGTATTGTTTATAATAAACCGTATACTACATTATATTTAATGGAAAAGAACCATTGCCGGATTAAGTCCTTATTTGATGCCCTAAGCACTTTGGCACTTTGTCTTTGGTACTCCATATAGGTGTAATTCAAAAAATAAACATAATAAACCACACAAAATTTTATCCATCGAAATTAAATAAAACTAACAGTAAGAAAGAAATCATTGTTTATTTTTGTAAGTTTTCTCCTGCTATCCAAGGCTTTTGACTGCGTCTCACATGAGCTACTGTTAGATAAATTGTCTAAATATGGTTTTAGTGTTGGTGTTGTCTCATTATTGAAATCTTATCTGCATAATAAAGAGCAAAATGTAGATTATGATGTTGAACAATCAGAATCAGCACCTATATACATTGGTGTACCACATGGCTCGATGATATCTCAATTTTGGACAGGGCGGCCAGTCATGATACTTTAGTGAGTGGCTACTGTGTGGCGAGGTCTGGGGCTGAGGCATGGTTCATGCAGATTGGACTAAGCGTAAATGAGCGTAAACAGTACCTAGATTTTTCATTAAAGCGTAAATCTGAAAAGGAAGTGGGTAGGTTCCTGGGAGTCATACTGGACAGTAAACTTACTTGGGAACATCAGTGCAGTAAGGTCTTGAAGTTATTATCCAAGAATGTTTTTCTTATAGGAAGTGTAGCACAATCAGTTTCGTGTAATGTATTAAAACAAGCTTATTATGGAACCATTCACTATTATCTTAGTTATGGTATAATTATGTGAGATCATGCAGCGCACTGGACACATGTCTTTAGATTACAAAGAAGAGCGGTACGAATTCTTTCCAATTTGCATTACAGGGCAGATTTCAGATTGCATTATATGTTCATTGAAGGAGAGTTTTCGGTCTAAAATGATCTCTAGATCTCATACTTGGTTGGCAGCTTTTAGGCTGTTCTGGTTAAATTTGTTTAATATAAATCTTTTGCATGTTAAATGATTTGTTTCTACTGATATCCCAGGAGTGAATCCATGTTGGTTGCCTATGATTGTATTTTTACATTTCCATATAAGCTGTTTTGTTATTAGGGCGTCTAATATTTTAGGGATATGTGAGCTTATGGAGATGCATCTGTAATTTTCAATGTCTTATATATCGGTATGATATAACTTTTTTTCCATGTGTCTGGGTAAGTTCCTGTCGATAGTGATAAGTTAAACAGGTGCTTCAGAGGAATGCTTAAGGAAAAGGAACATCTTTGTAAAAACTTAAAAGGCTCAGTCCAAAAACTTAGGGTCGGTCCTGTATTACTCACTTAAATATATTAACGTTTCCCTGTATTTATATTTTGGAAGTCTTACTTCATATTAAACGTAAACAAAATTCGTTAGTGTTGGGTTGTGAAATTCACGATCACAATACCAGGTTTAAAAATATTCCTCGTCCTATAGAAACGAGACTTACAAAACTCAAAAAGTCATGGATGGCCATAGGTGTATAATACTTTAATAAATTTCCAGACGACATAACATCATTGTCAATACATAAATTTAAAAAGAAAGTTAAACACTTTTTAATTACACATGCTTTTTATTCGTACAATAAATTTTTGGAGTATCAAATTAGTTCAGGAGATTTTTATTAATTTGGATAACATTGTTAGTTTCTGTAGTTGTTTTTCATTTTCTGTGGCCGAATGCTGGATGCGCTGGATTGATCTGGACGAATGCTGGATTGATCTGGATGCGCTTACTTTTATTATTTTTACTATCATTGTATTTTTTTACCTTAATAACTACTGTGATAACAAATTTTTTTTCTTGTTTTCCTATAGTGTATTTAATTTGACGTGTGTAAACATTATATGTATTAATATGGTTTTATTTTTGTCATTATCATTTAGTTTATACCCACGCTTGTGTGGTTTCGCAGGTAAATATTCTTTTACGTAGTGTCTTACACATAATTGTATTGCTGCAGGGATACAGATTGGATCCTTTCATTTAACTTATTTATCAGTGGTAGCAATTTGTACAAAAGGTCATGATCAATATGATCTCGCCGTTTCATATTTGAATTTTTGTTAAAATGTAAAAAGCATTTGATTTTCGCAAACCTTCTGTAGCTCATGGTGTTTCTTATATTTTGAAATCCAAGTGTGGGTGACCAATAACGTCTGATATCTGGCATGCATACCAATCATATATAGATATAAATTCCAATGTATTAAGTAATGTCCTGTTCAGTTATATTGGTAGGGTTTTTGGGGTTCTTTTGAACAGAAAATAAATTGGATTCTGCTACTATTGTTACTATGAGTTCTTCATCATAGAAGTACTTGAATGATAAAGGTGTGCTCATGTTCTTAATCTCAGGTGAACTGGCTGTGATTACACGAAATGTCGTAGCTTCGTCATTCAGAAGTTGTTATTTAGCCATAAAATATAACGGTATTTTTCCTTTACCTCCGTCGCGTCTTTTTTTTTTTGGACTTCGTGGCACTTTGTCCTCATAATCATCTTCTACAGTTGCCTCATTTCCAACATCATCCTGTTGTTCTTGGACTAGTTCATCTACAAGTTTGTCAGCAGTATCTCGGACATCCTCACTATTATTTAGTAGTAATAATCCATTCTCAAACTCTATTGGTATGGTCAAAATGTAATTCAGATCTTCATCAGCCTCTTCCTCATTATTTAGATCGAACACATCTTCACACTCCGATAGATAAGCAATGATATCTTCTAATTCCTTCAGGGTTAGGTATCTCGACGTACTCAACATTATATCTTCTGTAATAAAAATGTACCACTTACGCACAATGTGTCAGATATACTACATTTAATACAACATAATTTTTTCACGCAAAATGTAAATATTTTCCAGAATTAATTTCTCATAATGATTCTTTCCTAATAAGAGTCTATAAAGACTATAAAGAAAAATTGTTGACATTTAGCGACTTGAGTTTCACAACAGGTTAGGAATGAGCGGCATACACGATCTAAAACGAACGCACAAGATCACACGTGCACTATCCAATAAGACGGAATACGTTTATAGTATTACGAAAGGTGTATCTGAACATATACAATGGTCTGTAGAGGATATATTTCTCACTGAATTAAATTGAGGCGCTTTAAATTAATTGTATCAGATCGTCTACATTATGCAGTGTAGGGTTAATAAAATTATGGGGAGAATTCGATGCCAAATGTGAACTGAAAATGCATAATAAAATACTGAAATAATATACAAAATCATCATATCCAGTCATTATTCACAAGGAAAAATGTAATAGGGATGTTACCGAAAGCTTGTAAATAGAAGGCCAATTACCATTCTCAACAGTCTGAAAAGATAGCTGAAATTGCACTCAAGAAAAGAATTCCAGAATTTACTGGAAACAATAATAACATCCTTTCCTTTCATCAGAGGAATTGGCTTTTGGTGCAAGCGTGCCGCAATTCAACAAGCTGCTAATTTGGAAAAAACTTTAAGCAATAAATTTACATTGTGCACAGCGCTGTTGAACGTGGAAAAACCTTTGATCGTGCGTGGAAAGATGATGTCAAATTTAAGATATGGACGTATACGTTACCAATAGAACTGATCAAAATTAACCAGTCATTTTTTACAAACACACATATCAAATAAAAGTTGATTTGGATATATTGGCTAGAAGAACAGCAAAAGAAAGTGTGTCTCAGGGCTCATCTCTTTCTCCAAATACTTTTTAATATAGTCGTTAGTAACGTAGTCTTTGATGAGGACATTAACACAAAAGTTTTACAATTCGCCGACGATACTGCGATTATCACCACACACCGCCCTGATAGTAGCAAAAAAACTGTAGAAAGACGGCTAAGCTGAAAATCAAGATTATGTAAAATTTGAAAAATTAGAATAAACACGGAAAAAATGAAAATCATTAAATTTGGCAAAAGGAAGAAAATCAACATCCCAGTAAATTTTCATGGAAGGAAGGTTAAAATCAAAGACACTGCCTGGACAATATCTGGAATGTGAATTAGACCATAAAATAGAATGGAGGTTTCATGTAAAAAAGAGCAATATATTTAGGAAGGCCTTTGCAAGGAAAAGTGTGTGGAAATACTTTAGCATCATTAAGCATGATTCGAACTTTGCTATGAAAGCTAGGAATAAAATTTTAAACAATATCGTAGGAATACAACTACTAAAAGGATCGCAAAAAGCTATAGATGAGGCAACCATAGCTCAAAACAAAATTATGAGCAATGTGCTCGACGCGCCGTTGTACATCAAGAACAGTCAAATTAATGAGGCATTAGAGGCGCCTGTAATGAACGAACTTGCAGCAAGCAGGAAGGCAGAAATTGTAAAAAGGTTAAACGAACACGTAAGAGAGGATATCCAGGACCCGGTTACGGATATATAATTCAATATAATGACTAATAAATTTTAGGAGTAATGAAAAAGAATTAAACCCATCGGGAATGCCAAATATCAATCCTTAGTATCACAGCCACTAAAGTGATTAAGAAGAAAAAATGGAAGTAAACAAAAAAATAAATAAAATAAATATGCAGAGGAATAACATTGATTAAATCGTTATGACATTCATTAAATTATTATGATTATATCATTAACATTGATTAAATCGTTATGCTTGCTCTTATTCGCCTGCTTAATTGGCTAACGACTTCCTTTTAATTAGGAATATCAAGGAAATAATGCGTGGATTTTTATCACATCAGGGATACCAGCTAAACCAGCTTCATAGTAAAAAGTTCGATAAGTTTCGATTATTTGTTCGATTATTTTAATTCTGTTACTGATTAGCAGCATATTTAAGTGTGGCCCTTTGTTTTTACATGGTTTAGTAAAAATTATATTTAATTAAGCTTGCGTCATTATGTTATGTTGTCCCAAACATTATATGAAAGGATAATAATAGCCGACTGTAATAAGACATATAACTTTATTGCCAAAGAACTATTGAGCAATAGCTATTTAATTTATTTATATTTGCACATTTACCAAGAACTATTAAATATCATATCTTTGTTTTGCGTTACCTAACAAACTCACAAAAATATTTTGAACAATTTATTAGTGTTTGTGTGTTAAATATTTAATAATAATATTAGCATATTAATGATGTAATAGAGATATTTATAATATTGAATAGTCATCGATACAACTTTATATAATTCGTCTTCATTCATACTTCTTTTTTTATATGTCTTTCGATCTCTTTTTAAATATTTACAAATTTATAGTATTACTATTTTTTGTTTCACAATACGTAATGTTTCTGTATTTCTTAAACCAGTACAAAATTTTCACAAAAATCGTAGAATTAAAGAATTAAGTTTTTTTTTCAAATTATTTCCTTTTTCCAATTTTTAAGTCTTCTGTCCTGTAAATGGGTTGTTTCTAGATCCGAAGAGTTAATGGGTCTTTCCGGATATGTGTTTCCCTCCACTTGTTTTGGCTTTCCATGTTTGAGTGGTTTTGGCTAAGTTTACATGCCTTCAGATAACTTTGCGACGTCGCGATCTGGATTTTCAGGAAGACGTTTGATCATGTTTTCCCTGCTGTTCGTTGCTGCTTGAACTAAGTCTTTGGTTTTAGTTCTACTCTTAATTCTTTATTTCGGATGAACTACGGGGCATCTACCATTTTGCGAAGCAGCTTGTTATGAGCTGTATTGATTTTATCTTTATATTTTTCTAGTCCTTCACCTCAGAATAATGAGCTGTACATCAGGCATGGATTCCCATCCTGCTTCTCATTGAAAGTTTTGCATTTTCCTTCAGTACATAGTAGAGTTTATGAGCGTTTCTGTAGGCTACTTCTTTTAATATGTTTACTGTAGTCTCTCTTCTGGGGATTTCCAGATACGTCGCTTGTTGTCTGATTTTAATGATTTTGTTGATTAGCCGGATCTCCCCGGGCTATGTGATGGGTAACTATAGCGGTGTCATCTGCAAACTGGAGCAGCTTGGCGTTGTTTTGTTTCTCCAGCTTTGGGATGTCATGTACATATAGGTTGTACAGAATCGGTGCAATTGGAGAGCCCTGCGAAAGGCCTTCTTCTGATTTTTCTTAGTGAGCTAGAGTTGTTTATCTTACAAGCGACATTCCTGTCTTCCAAGAACGATGAGATTGTTTTTGTAAGAGGACATTGTTCTTGGATGAATTTATGAACTAGACCATCGCACTATGTGTGATCATAGACCTTTTCCACGTTGAGTAGCGTAGTAAGTTCTGTTTTCCCTTTTTACTTAGCTGGCTTTATAACGTTGTCTAGGTTAGCTGCTTGCTGAACTGCAGCCAATGAGCTTATGAAACCAAACAGGTTGGTACTGATGATCTGTTTTCTTTCTGCTCATGATTGGATTTCGTTTCATACCAGTACTGCTACTTCTTTGGAGAGACCATTTATCAGTCTTATTGGTCTCCTATTGCTGATTATTGAAAGATCTTTGTTCTTTTTTAAAATGGTTATGATGTGTATTGTTTGCCCCATTTTTGCTTGTAGTAGCAGATTCATACTATTGCATTTGTAATGTTGTGAAGATGATTTATATCTTCATCCGGAAGTAGTTTTAATGGTTTATTTGGAATATTGTCAGGTCCTGGGGATTTCCAAGGGTTTAGCATTTTCATTAAGTTTGCAATTTCTTCTCTTTTGAAAATGTAAATTTCTGCTGCGCTGGAGTTTTTCACATTTGCTATTAAGTATGCGACCGCTTTTATTGTATCCTCGTCCGTTAGCAAGACACTTGTAAACTGTAGTGCCAGCAATTTCATTTGGTTTTTCCTGTTCAGTAAATAGGAATATGCCATTTACATCTCAAATTGGCGTGTTTGGTGATGCGATTTTCTTTGGTCTCTTCAGAATTTTCCAAAGGTTTCCATCGTTTTCAATCATTTCTTCTGCGGTGATTTCTACAAATTTTTCTTTTTTTCCTGTCCAGCATTTGGGTTACTCCTATTCGCGGGTTACTCCGGTGGTTTTTATCGTGTGGGTGTCTTGTTTTAGCATATTTACTTTTTTGTTTGTTTTTCTCAGCCAGTAATTCTTTTTCCTGTCTGTTGGGATCCCATTAGTTTGCGATATTTACTATCATGCTACTTTCTTGGATGCTCTTGTTTATTGCGCTGTTAATACTCCCCATTGCGGTGTCTGTTTCTTTAATGGAGGTAGTATTTCCTTTAATTGGGGTGCTTTTAAAATCCTTCATGTTGTTTGTATATCTCGACCAGTTGATTTTTGTTCTTAGCAACTTCTGCCTGCTTTGGAAAATGGTCGTTTTCGAGTTCGAATATTGTTTATATCTGTAGTTGTTTTTGAGTGTTATGAATATATATAAATCTTCTCCATAACTTTTCCTGTTAGTGGGAATAGAATTGGCATCAACTGTAGCTTGGACCTTGGTGCTTTGAAATTTGTTGAGTATTTTGAACAATTCTTTTCCTGAGTTGTTGTTATTTCTGCAGTTCCATGAGATGTGCTTGGTATTTAAATTTCCTCCTAAAATGCATGGGCCATTTATAAATATTTCCTCAAAATATCGTTCTCTATGAGTCTTGTTTGGTGAAATCTAGCATGCTACTAGCACCCTTTTACAAGAATCCCGGCAGGAAATATTACAATTAACTCCCCGCAGGATTGAAGTTTTCAAAGCGAGTCGTTCCATATGTGTGACCTTGATATCAATTTCTTGAGAGCTAAGTGAATTGCAGTTTAGAGTAGCGACTCCTTCTCCTGCTTTGCCCAATCTGTAGTATGTGGAAATTCTTATTTGGTAATTAATATTGTCATTACATTGTGGTCATTTAAGAATCTTTGAACTCCCGGTATTTTAATGCTAATACCGTTAGCATTCCAGGTTGCTATAGTTAGTGCTGATTTACTTCCCATTAAACAAATTTAGGAGAGTAGGAGAGTGGAAAGCATTTCTTTCCAGATCTCGCGAAGTGTATTCATAACGTCATTGTTATTAAGCAATGACGAATATATTGAAAATCTTCTTTTGCGTCATCATGGCTTAGATTTTCTTTACATGCTTATTTTTCAATTTTTTGTTTTCCTCTTTTCCTCATGTGCTTTTTTGATGGTCTCAGGGCTACGGGGAATCCCTTTATATGAAGTTAGTTGTTCTTCACAATTTGAGCACTTAGGTTCAAATTGTGAAGGAGAACGTTTTAAATATGCTTCTAATATATTCGTAAAATATTTCCGTTTTCATCCAACCATTATCTAAGGTACTATTCCCAAACCATCTGACACACGTTGAGCAATTTCTTGAGGGAGACGTTTGTATGGATAAATAACTAATGGAGAAGTCACCTCACTGAACGTAGAAAACTCAAACATTACCGTTACATTTTGTTTAGCGACTCCTATACCCACCTCATACACATTTTTTGATCTTTGAGCACGAAAGAAAACACGTTTTATCTCCATTATAAACCCGACATGCGTCACTAAATATTTCTAATAATTCTTTTTCCTTTAAATAAGATTCAATTGTAGAAAGCCATTTATGTTTACCATATTCCGTTACATTAATGCTGGATTTAGTGACTGCTTCTGAAATTCTTTTTGATTAATAAGACTGTCTTTAAATTATTGTACGTAGCACGTCCCGGAGTATTATTTCAAGAATTTTAAGTAATCAAGCAGATAAAGTTTCTGCCTCCTCTCGTGTTAATACAGTTTGAGGTCCAGGTCTCTTAAATTTACTAATCATCCGAAATTGTAAAGTTGATCTCGGAACATTGTATTTTGTAGATGTATTGTTGATAGATAAACCGTGACAAATATCTTCCAAAGCTTGGTTTATATTTTTTTTTTATATGTTTGCACACATTGTCTTCATCTTTAGAGTAGGGTGTACAATACTTTATTGGCCTAAGAAATCAAACTCCACTTCCGGCTAGCTTTGTAAGAGCATAAACTTTATAGAAAAATGTGGTAATAGGTAAACAATAAACTTATGTTATCCTAATAACTGGATTATTGTAAAATGCCATGAATCATCATTTGTTGCCCACCCCACCCCCCATGCCAATCATTAAAATATAATTGAAAAATGATTCGGTAGGTGGTATTCAAATAATAATCACAATTTTAGGTTAAGTGCAGGTTTGACTGTGGGCAAGCTAACTGTGAATAATTGTTATTCAAATAACGCCTTAATATGTAAATAATATTTAAAATGTTTATTAATAGTAGAACTTATATTTGCAGATATTACGGCACAACAGCTTAAGCATGTTACCAAAATGTTTTCGACAAATTTTCTACCTCATCTTTATAACAAATTATTCAATGAGTCAAGGTGTGAATATACTTATGGCAACATTGGGTGGCACAAAATCACACAAAATCCCATTTTGGGAACTCGCAAGAGGTTAGTATATGTATGTGTTTTATATCTATCAAATTAGTTAAATTGTACAGCACATTTCGGTAAACGTATTAAATATTAATCTTATCGTAATTGTCATTTGCTCTTTAAGTTTTGATAAAAACAATCAAAACTCAAAGAGGAAACGAATATTAAAGATAAAAAGGACCCTAAAATTCATAGTTTAATACATTTAATTCTGCTAATTCTGACCCCATGAGTATATTATTCTTCTTATACAATTTTATTGTAACACGAGAAAACTTAACTAAAGGCTTCCATTCTATGCATATCATGCTTAGAATAGGTCTGTCGTATGTAACCAAAGGCTGTCTTTTATGAGGGTTGCCTTTTATATTTCGGGATTTGGAAATCTCACAAAAAGTTCCTCCTTCAATTTCGGACGATTAACTTCTGCAGATCATTAGTGACATCGGCCATACACATTTTGCGTGGTACCCTACTTATCTGCTGTCTTCTAGTTAGTTGTTTAGGAATTTTTGGCACTCTGGATCCATCCATCCGCTCGACATGCCCCATCCACCAGAGTGTGCTGGCTTGTATGTCGTTGACAGTGGACGGCTTCTTGTACAATGCTTCTAATTCAACATTGGTGCGGATTCTTCAGCCTTCCTCGTCCCGTACTGCTCCGAAAATTTTCCTAAGGACTTTCCACTCCCACACTCTCAATGTGTTCTCATTCATTTTTGTAAGCGTCCGAACCATACGTGACGCCTCCGAACCGCCTCCAACTGTTTTAATGACAGTTGCATACACTTTTAGTTTTAATCCTTTACAGACGATGAATGATTTGAGTACATTAAAATATGCGTCATAACATCTACTTCCTGCCATCATTCTAGCTTTGATATCAGTGGTGATTTCATTATCTTCAGTTATCACACTTCTGAGGTATTTAAATTTGTAGACTCTCTCAAACCCTTCAATCTCCTTCACGTTTCTGCACCGAGTAGTGTTTCTACTATTTATCATGTACTTGGTCTTCTCTCTGCTTATTTGTAGACCCATGGGTTTTCCTTCTCTCTGAAGTATTTCAAGGTCCTTTATTGATTCTATTCTTCTAGTCATTAAATCAATGTCGTCTGCAAAGGCTAACTGTTGAAATGTTCTGTTATATATACACCTTCCTGGGTTAACTAGAAGTTTCCTCATGACCGCTTCAAGTGTTAGGGAGCTGCTGGAACGAAAACCATACTGATATTCTCCCAATGCGTTCTCCACATGGAGTTTCAAACTTGATGCTAGTACTTTTGCCACTATTTTATAGCCAGCGTTAAGCAATGATATTCTGTGATAGCTGTGACAGTTTAGTCGATCCCCTTTCTTATTGTGCGATATTATTATGGCTGTGTTCCACTCTTTTGGCATTATTTCCTCATGTCAGACCTTATAAGTTGGTGCATTGTGTGCGCTAGGCCTTCCCCTCCATATTTAAATATTTCTGCTTGTGACGCGTCCTCTCCTGCTGCTTTATGATTACTTAAGCTCTTGATACCTTCTCTTGATTCCGCTATAGTTGTTTCCTCGACCATAATGCCATCTTCAGCAGGATCTAACTGAGTGTCTACCTGGCCATCGGTAAGTAGGTCTGAGAAATACTCCGCCCATCTGAGCAGAACCTCTCGCTCCTCCCCAATTAGTGCCATCGCTTGCTTTACGGAAGGTTGTTCTCGGTTAGAACCGCTTTGTGATGCCTTTCAATCCCTGATACATTTTCCTGACCTCATTGCGATTTTTACATTCCTGAATTTGTTGAAATTTCGCTTTCTCCATTTCCATTTACTTCCTCCTGTATACTTTTTTGGCACTCTTTCTCGCTTTTGTGTATATTAGCTTAGTACTTCTTATTTCTCTTTGCAGCATCTTCTCTCTTGCTCGCTTTCTCTGTTTACGAGCATCAATACATTCTTGATCGAACCATGACTCGGCTCTTTTTACTGGCTCGTATTCCAGTGTTAGAGTTGCTGTATTGACCACCGCTTGTTTTATTTCCTGCCAGCACTCCTCTATAGTTCTTGTTTCCCCAGTTCCTGTCAAGGATCGATCTAGCTCCTGTTAGAATCGCGTTCTACTTTGTTCATCAGCTATCAGCGGTGCAACTGCCAGCTTCTTCATTCTTGTTCTTCGGTTTGAATTCGCTACGGCTAGCTTTTACCTATACTTCACCACTAAAATGTGGTGATCAGAACCAATATCAGCGCCCCTCTGTGTCTTGACATCTAAAACGTCACTTACATGACGCCTGTCAAATATAGCGTGATCTATTTGGTTTGCTTGTTGTATTGTCTGGAGACATTCATTTGGTTTTATGTATCAATTTGTGCTTGAAATATGTGCTGTCAGCCCCTTCTAATTCAATTTTTGTTAAGATATTAGCCGATATATCCAACGTTTGCAAATATTTTAACTTTACCAAATTGTTACTAGCGTAATAGCGTCTCTTATAAAATGATGACGTATATCAATATGTTTTAAACGCTTATGGAACATTTGGTTAACAGATAATTTTTGGGCGCCTTGGTTATCATTATAAATTACAACTGTTTTATGATTAACAATGATTCCCGCCAATAAATTTTAGATTTTTTTTTTTAGATTTTGGGCGAAGATATTTTCAAATTTTAAAAATCGTAAAATATTTTTTAATAACAGGGC
This sequence comes from Adranes taylori, assembly GCA_009867245.2. Classification (NCBI taxonomy): domain Eukaryota; kingdom Metazoa; phylum Arthropoda; class Insecta; order Coleoptera; family Staphylinidae; genus Adranes; species Adranes taylori. The sequence continues at coordinate 3,663 of WYDF02275784.1, read as the reverse complement.
TTATTTGGCCGTCTCAGATAAAGCCATGTATTCGGCTTCAGTTCTCGAAAGAGCCACGGTATTTTGCTTATTACTCGCCCAGAATATTACAGATCTAGAATAAGTAAAACTTATACCCGTGTATGATTTTCTGTCGTTACTGTTATTCTCCCAATCAGCATCTAAATACCCTTCAAGATCTGTATCATCCTTTACATATTTAAGGGCATAATTTTTTGTTAGTTTTAAATAATTGAATATCCGTTTTGCGTATTTCCTATTTCCAATGAGTCTGTATAATTTGTGATAAACTGACTTGAGTAACTAACACAAAAGGATATATCTGGTTGTGTTGAAACTGCTAAGTACATTAAACTGCCAATAAGCTTATTATACTTGTAAATACTGCAACCATTTTTGTTAAATGAAACATTATTTCCAGTTTTTATCAACTGACTGACAGACAGCAGATTTTTGGTCAGTTTAGGTCGACACAACACATCCCTAACTTTAACCTCATGTGTAGTACCATTTACAAAAAGCTTTATGTTTACATTTCCTGAACATATCACTGGAACTTTTGTATTGTTTGCTACAACAATTTCCTTCAGTATATTTTGTTTCTGTTCATCTAATACCCATTCCTTTTTACAAGTTAAATGTGCACTTGCGCCAGAGTCTATATATCACTCTTCTTTACTAAACTCTCAACTCAATAATATAGCACTAAGTACAAAATCATGTTTCTTGTTTAATACGGGGCATTTGTTTTTAATTTTTTTTATACTTCTAACACTGTACATTGCTAGTTTTGTTTATGCAATCAGCTGATGATGTCATATTGACATTTGACGTACTGGAGCAGTAATAGCCGCTTTTGTGCCCAACCGAACTTTTGCTACCAACTGAACTTTTTGTTCTGTATTTATGTTTATGTACCTGGAGGGCGGTACCAGTTTCATTGCTATGTTTATACGTTTCATGTATATACGATATGTATGTATATACGACAAATCAAACGTCTATCAAAGTTCTACACTATTCAGAAATCATGCGTATCTAAATGTTGACTATATGGAGTGATTTTAATATAATAAGGGCGATACCTTCAGAGCTACTGTAGTTAGTCCCTCATGTGTGGTATCAATTTAAAGAGAATTAGAAGAGATCCGTTAATCCTGCATATGTTACCCAAGTATATTTTTTTCAACTTTTATAGGAACCGAGGTAATTAATATAATGCACTTTCTGTTTTTTCAAGATCAAATTACTGCGACCTTTTATCATTCGGTTTTTTATCTTTCATATGCCATATACGTATGTGACACGTATAGGTATATGAAAGATATAGGATAGTAGTCTGTCGTGCTAGCACTTAAAGAGCAATCTGCAATCTGGGGTGCTAGATGCCAGATTGCTCTTTTAGAAATTAGCCGAAAAGAGAGTCAAGAGGGGTCGTAGGCCATGGCAAACCGGACAGCGTAGCAATCCGCGCCGTATGCATACACGGGTATTGGCGGCTTGCCGGTGTTGTTGAAGGAACTATTTCTAACAACTTTCATCCATCGGTAACATACATCAAAATATCTAAATAAGACTGACATTATTTGTAATGACAGTCTTTAAATATTTTAATGTATTTTTCGTTTTTTGTACCGATCCTTCTTTACGTAATATTTGAGATTAATATAAATTCATAGAATAGTTGCGTAATATTATATCAAGTGAGTTTGGGTCGGTACAACAAGAATTTTTAATGCAGCTACCAATTAAATCATTTTACCCAAAACAATATGCTTTACTTCAAAAACGTATCATATGGAAATTGATTCAACAATTCTTTTATTTTTTAACACATTTTAGTGCTATATGTAATAAATATTAGGGATTCATTTAATATTTTAATTTTTAATTTAAAATTTTTGTTAATGTACAATTTTTCATTCCAGGTTTAATTCCCAGAGGTCACAACATCACATTTCTAAGTCCATTTTACCCAGATTTCTATTTAGATGGCTTAGAAGAAATTTGTCCTAGTGAAGTTGTTTCTTATGTTAAAAACTTCACTAATTGGGATTTAGTAGGATCTAGAATAAAAGGAGTGGAACCAGTACCTGTGATAGATTTAATTAAATATCCAACCGTTGTAAGTACTTAATTAAAACATTATGCTTATTTCGAACAAATTTAGGATGAGGTAAAAATAGAAATTAGAAGGATGAAAGAAAGAATTTGTGTTGGGACAGATGGTTTACTTGTGAACATTTAGGTTGTGCGAATGACTTGAATAGTTGTGTAAATGAAAACAGTGTTCAAGAGAACGAACGGTATTTAGAAATGACAAACACACAGATTGGTATAACGGGTTGGTAGAAGAGCAAATTTAAGGAAAAAATATGTGTTATGAATGAGGTAAAAGATAAAATGAGAGATGATTAAAAAATATAAAAAGTACATTAAAGATGTCGGAAAAAAGAAAAAAAAAAACTGTGATGAAAGGAAAAAAAACTTTTGAATGAATAAACGTTGGTGAGAGGAGAAATAGATTTTGAATGAATGAAAATAAAAGAAAATGTGAATATGTCATTCGGGTTTGAAATTTCGGAAAAATTGAGCAAATGGATATATCAGTATTAATTGAAGTAAGAAAGAAGATGACTAAATAAAGGAGGAAATGCTTGGAAATAAAAGATCAAAAACTTGATATGAGGAGAATTATGGAAAAAATTATAAAAAAGGAAAGTTTGCAATTTGTGTTTGATGGGTATCGACTATTTTATATTCCGTTGATGAGATTAATTGTTTTGTTAGAGAATAGTTCTTTTGCTTTTTTATTGTTATTATGTTTGTTTATATGCATTTAGTTTCATATTTTGTTGTATTGTAATTATGCCACTAAAAATTCATATAATTATTTATTTTGCACACTATACATCTTTTGAAAAGATACTAAACTAACACTTGATTCAAAAAGTAAGCAAACAGGAAATATAATTAACTAAATTTTGATAATTTTTTCTTACCTTATATAGAAAAGCTAACAATGATATTATCTACTTAATGTATTTCCCCAACTATTGTGAATATGGAACAAAAACGAATCGGTGATATCCACCGACACGACCCAAAAAAAGAACGTTACGTTGGGTACGCATTGAGTGACGCATAGAAAAGATCAGGAAATATTAATCATTTAATTATTAATTATCTAAACATACAATATTCCCAGGTATGTCCCGTGTATCATTGACTATTTACACTTAAAATAATTTTCATTTTCTAATTCAAAATTATCATTATTAAGAACGCACGCTTAAATAATGTTTCGTACCGGAAGTTGTCCGAAAAAATATGCCTGGGTGCCTTCTATTAAACTAGAGGGTAAATTAGGATATCCATCACCGTGACTGATTTAAAGATTATACTTAAAAATGGCAGAATATAGGACAAACGGCCGATGAGGAAAAATGTGACCATTAAGGTTTGTGGACGTAACATATACATGAAGAGGAAAGGTTTGGCAATATATGTGTGGGAAAATAAATCTATATAAATAAAAATGAATGGCTAAATGTGTTGCTAAGCACAAAGCTCGAGAATGGCTGAAGATTTGGCTAATTTTTTTTAAACTCAGTTCGTATTAGCCCGAGGAAGGTTTTTACGGAGAGAAATATTAGAAAAATT
>WYDF02275773.1:0-17609 GCA_009867245.2 Adranes taylori | reverse complement strand
TCTTATCATTTCAAAGATATGACCCTTAATAACTTAAAAATTTGCAACTTGTCGCCATGGCAACCGACATTCAACAACCGACATGTGTCTTATACAACGAAAAATTATTTTACATTGTATAAGTCACATAAACTGCTGTCGCAATTGAATAAATGTTATCAGTGGCGGGTACACATTATAATTTTTGGAGGGGCTCGAAATGATTTTTTTTATTGAGAAATTCAGTTTGTAAATTAGAAGACTGAAATTTCGCTCGCATATAGTATATTGTATTATGCATCCAATGAAACTAGTGTCATCCCCGCATGTGGTATAGAGCGCCACATTTAAAATTTTATAAACTTTTTGATATATTTCAGGAACTATAAAAGATAGGACACTTGAATAAACTTTATTGTATAGGCCATCAAAAGCTCGTTAAAATTTATTTGAAACATTTTTTTCAAAAATTACAAACAGATATATACAGGGTCTTTGTATATTACCTATGGGCTTCTAAACTGCTCAACCGATTTCGATCAAATTTTCAGGAAACCTTTAACATAGTATAGTGGGTAATTTTGTGATCGGGAATACAGGAATACGGGAATGCTGGGCCACGGGAATAAGGAAAAGAAAAATATTGGTTTCTATACCGCTCAACCGATTTCGATCAAATTTTCAGGAAATCTTTAGCATAACATAGCGAGTGATCCTGTTTGGTGTAGATTTTGAATACGGGAACACAGAATAACACATATTTTGGAAATTTTTATACGACGTTGCATTCTAATACGTGCGTGTTTTTATAAACTTAAAGCGGGAACACAGGAACTCGGGAATCTAACAACAAGGGAATACGGGAACGCATATTCTTGAAATGTTGTTAGGCCATATTCTAGGTCGCGGCCACAGGCCGTGGTAATTAGGGCCGTAATGCGGAAAACTGGTATACTGGAATATGGGAATACGGGAATACGGGAACACGAGGATACGTGAACACATATACTTGAAATTTTGTTAGGCTTGGCCGCGACTGCAGCAATTAGGTCATGTCGCTGGTTGCAGGGAAGCCGCAGTCATAATGCAGGAAAACGGGAATACGGTAACACATATTCTTGAAACTTTGTTAGGCGTATCGCTGGTTGTGGCAATTAAGCCATTTCGCTGGACGCAAAGCCGCGGCCATTTGATATGAGATTTAGGTTCATTTCGTATCAGACTGAGCCACATCCAAGCGGCGGCGGACTTAGCTAGTCTATATATATATATATATATATATATATATATGAGGATGTATGTATCTGTGTATGTATGTAAGTTACATATCGGCTTTTAAATCGCTCAACCGATTTCGATCAAATTTTCAGAAAACCTTGAACATAGTATGGCGGATAATCCTGTGAAGTTTGGTGTAGATCGGGAACACGGGAACACCGGATCACCGGATTAAGGAAAAAAATTATGGGTTTCTAAACCGCTCAACCAATTTCGATCAAATTTTCGGCAAAACTTTAGCATAGCACAATGGGAGATCCTCTGAAGTTTGGTGTAGATCGGGAATGCGGGAACACGGTAATTCGGGAACATATTTTTGAAATGTTTACATATGTTGCATTGCAAGACGCGCGTGTTTTATATACTTAAATTTTGTTACGCATATCGCTGGTCGCGCTGAAGGCGCGGGTTCAGGCCGCGGCAATTAGGTCATGTCTCGGGCCGCGGCCGTAATGCGGGAATACTGGAACACATATTCTTGAAATTTTGTTAGGCATATCGCTGGTCGCTGCAATTAGGCCATGTTGCCTAATTGTCGCGTCCAGTGCGTGTTTTTGTATACTTAATGTGGGAACACGGGAATACGGGAATACGGGAATACGGGACAACTGAATAAGGACACATATTCCTGAAATTTTTTATGCGATATCGCTAGTCGCGTCAAAGCCGCGGGTGTAATGTGTGAACACGGATATCAAATCAGTTCAAAACAGATCATATAAGTACAAATCAAATCAGTTTAAATCAGATCAAACAATATCAAATTAGTTCGAATCAGATCAAATCTGATCAAATTAGATCAAATTGTTTTAAATATGAATTTGACGACTGAAGTAAATAAAATTGTTTAATAAATTAAAAACGAATTATTAAGGTAACAGTGCGTAAATATAAAATAAGTTTGTGAAGATACATACAACAGCAGAAACTGTAAGTAAGATTACTTTAAATTTATTGAGACGTAATCTGATGAATCTTGATATCTTGATGTTGTAGTATTATCATTGTCCTATGCACAAGTGATCTGAAGCCTGCCAATTTGTGTGAAAAAGGAACTGATGAAAGGAACTGATGAGTTGTGTATCAGTGTAGCACAATAAGTCTGCTTCCGATAAATTTGAAACGATAAAGCATGACTACTATGATCTATCATTATACCTAAGAAAGGTATCTTTTTATTATGAGCCAATTCATAAGTAAAGGCAATATTATCATGAAAGGAATTGAAATATGAATTGAGAAATGACGCATCAGACCCACAGACCCATCAAATACGATCCCATCAACAGACAACAGACCCATCAAATACGATCAAAATGTCATCGACATACCATCTGTAATAATTATCAGAAATTAATATCTTATTTCCTAAGTTACGCATAAAAAACTCAGGGGATAATTAGTCAAAAAATATTGCATTATTTTTGATTAAGTAGGCTGATTAAGTAGGATGGTATTGACGTAAGTAGGCTAATGGTCAATACCATTAGCCGCTTAAGTGCTGTTTTAGCCCGAATATAATGCGATATACTAATTATCCCCTGAGTTTTTTATGCACCGCATTTATCCGTTTACCACGTTTACAGTAAACGTCATATAACTAATGACGAATATTCTATATAAATTATAATATAAAAAATATTAAAGTCGAATAATTTTCATCAAGTTAGTGTTCGTACTGCTCAAATAACCACTACTTTTACTTGGCATCACCGGCTTTTATATTAAGCACCAGGTGCGTTACCATGCGATCTAACTGTTCCAATTCTGCGCGAGATAAGTTGGTCTCTGACCTCTAGAGTATGATGAGCGGTAGTCTGCACGTTGTTTCGTTAATATGAAACACGTTATACATGTGTATAGCCTGTTTTAATTCATGCGGTACTATCATTTTTCGCGTTAATAAAATATATTTATTTATTATAATACAAAACAGTATAAATGTTCTCTCCTCTTGCTTATTGTTATTACCGTTGGATTGTAATTTTGCGCACGCGGTGTGCGAACATATTTTAATTATAGCAAAAAGATAAACGCTGATAAATGTTTTTTCCAGTGCACTGCATGTGTATGTGTCGCTGTGTGGGTAAATATTGATGCTTTATCAATTAGCGTTACTATCAGTCGGAGTTAGAGTACGAGACATTAAAGTGTTGTGATAATTAGATTCGATGCGAAATCAGGTGAGTGTGAAAAAATTAAATGAAACATTTATAGCAGAACTTATGTTACACTTAATAGAAGTTAAACATATATTGCAATAACTGCAATAAAATTTAATTTTCTGAAAAATAGCAAAATTGTTATTAAAGAAAATTTGACAAGAAACGTTCCTTGGAAAAATAATCATCAATGAATTCGTATTTCAACAAGTAATCAATGAGACAAATTCCTCCATTTTTGTGACGGTTAATCTTTATTTACTATTTTCGTTTTTAAATAACTCAATAATTTTTCTCATATTTGTTTCACTGCATTAAGACTATTTCCCTTTTTACATAACTATTTTTTTTGCTGCTTTTGTTTATTCGCCATTAGTATTTAGTTTCCACAATACCTATTTCAATTTTTATAAAAGATTATTAAAGTATAATGCTATTTTTATAATTTAAGTATGAAAAGATATTTCATACTACACTACGAACATTCTAGGAGAAATTCTAAAAAGTTCTCTATTTACTAAGTTGTCATTTATTGTAGCCGTAATCAACGGTTTTGAGCCAGCAGCTTCAGCTTCCAATTATAGTGTCGTATAAAAATTCCTAAGAGTATTAGTGAAAAATATTAAATCTTAATTATAATAATCAAAAGCGTACCATGACTTTGCATTTTTTATCACAAAACCACAAAGAGTTTAGATTGAAAAGACGAATTGTGGTAGGGATACCAACTCGGCCCAGCCTAAAAAGAGTACATTTCTTTAAAAATAAATTTGCACATATTTTATACAGCAAAGACTACATAATTTTACTTGCCAAAAGAGTGCATTTACTCTTTAAAGAGTACGGTTGGTAACCCTAAATCGTGGTCAATGCTTCTGCGATTTAAGACATCTCAAGCAGTAATAAAACAGATTTGGAAAAGGAGCAAGATTTAATTGCTCGTAGAAAACAACCAATAAATGTTCCGAAACTGCAGCCAAAAAAATTGTCGTCAACAAAAATTCAGCATATTTAAGGATTATGAGCTTGCAAGATAAATCATCTTTATGGCGCATCTTAAACCTATGATTTGACCTAACCTTTATACCAAAACTCTAGCTCTCCTCGTCTGCTAATGTTGACATCTTCTCCACTCAAGCAGTGCTGTACCTAACTGCTGATGCTCACCTCACATCTTAGGGAAACAGAAAACAAATAACCGGAATGGTTCTCAGCCATTGGCACGAATGTAGTTTATGTTGGCTATCCACAAGCAATTAGACATTAGAATGGCAAAAGTTAAGAACAAATATCCCACAATTGAGCAAAGAGCTCCATGGGAGTATTTTAAATTTTATATGTTAGCAAGGAATTCATCAAACTAAACTCTCAAATTGTAAATTTCTTGTCGACAGAGCCCGGGAGACTAGTTAGTCTCTTGTAGACTGAACTGAAGCGCAGGTTACAATCGCGAACAAAAATTACCCTTTGGCTTTGATAATTCCATAAGAGCAAAGAAAAAGAGGCCCAATTGTAAACATTCAATTGATAAACGTTCAAACTTCTTATAGAGCAAAAATCAAGTTAATACGAAGAAGGCTTGAACCAGAGTATCACCATAAAAACTGTTATCACCATAAAAACTGATTCCTCTTAATTAAGTTTGGTAGTCTTCATTAATTAGAATAAAATTGTAGAAACAGATTGCGACAATTAGATGTAATTTGGGAAATATTTAGAATTAACCTATAAACACATTGTAAATTACAGCTTGCTTACTTGTAACATATATAGAGTTTTCAATCAAATAATATTTGTCCGATGATAAGGTTCGGAATGGAGTTGGTGTGTATTCACTTATACAAGTGCAGTGATGTTCTGTAAAAAGGTGGGTGCTGATGAAGCTTAATATACCTTAATAGCAGAAATGACCATCCACCCAAAATGTTCATCGGAATTTTTTCTACCTTTGTGGTCTCTCATATATAATACGCAAATTTAGATGATTGCTTGCTTAATTAAACAACTAGTATAATTCATTTCTGGTTGTGACATTGCAACGATATCTATTCCCCCAATATGTTTGAATCAGAGTAGTTTATGCGGATTATTTAGTCACCATATTCGTCGAAAAACATCGGATGTCGGTACCAGATCTAATTTGAGTTATTGGCTAAATACAAGCGGGCCGTTTATGGCCCATTCAAATGCGTTTGCCGACACACTCAATTTTGTTTGCTTTCTCACGCGAGAAAGAAGCTTCTGTCACGTTCGAATGGCATCAATAAACTGTTTTATATGAATGGTTTTATTGCTTACAAAATGTACATTTCAAAATCGATGACGAAATATATTTCAATTAAGAGTTTTTATTTAAACCCTAATTGCTTAAAACTTATTCAACTAACTAAATTTATTTCAATACCATTTGAGTTTTTGTCTGAGAAACATCGGACCACAGAGTGGACTGGAAGGTAGAATGGTTAAAATTCTGTATGAGAATGTATGAAAAGAAGTAGAGAAGGATGAAATGGGTGGAAGATAGGAGGAAGATGTGGTTGGTCAATGAATGAATGGAAAAGAAGGATAAAAGATGGGATGAAATGTGAAAGGGAAGTGGATGACATACAAAATAATTAAGGAAAATAGGTATATGGTAAGAGAGAATTGATGGTAGGAGATTTACGGGTATATTTAAAATCTGGGATAAGCATGGATGACAAAAGAATGATTGCTAGGCCCTTATGTGGGAGTCAAGAAAGACGGAAGAGGTACTGGATGAAAGGTACTGGAAGTACAAAGTTGTTGAGTATGTAGAAGGAAGCATGAAACATGGGAGCATTGAGTAAATGAATGTAATGGGATAAGATTAACGGAAGAGGAAAGAAGAAGGTTGAATAGTTGGAGGGTATGCATTGGTTACGAAGGGTATAGGTTGACGATAACGGTATAGGTTGACTAGAATGGACGATATTGGTCAAAATAAGAAGAATGATTTAAAGGGGAGGGGGCAGAGAAGAAAGTTTTTTGTTGTTTTATGGTCTGTTTTGTTACTTTTCCTTCTTTTAATCATTTACAGTTAAGTTCATATTATGTAGTTTATTTGCTAATGGTATTGTAAGAATGTATTCTCGTTAATGCGCTAATAAAGGTTACTTTTATTATTTTATCACAAAGTATTTATGTTAATTAATTACCGAGCGATTTGAATAGGGTTTATCAGTGTCTTCCAATAAAAGTTCGGTGCTGATTTTTTCTAAAACTCAATGTTCCAAATGTAAGAATTTATGTTAATTATGTTCTTGTTCCTATTCTTTCTTGTGTTAAGAACCTTGGAGTAAACCTCACAACATATTGATGTTGTAATTAAAGTCTGTTCCAAAAAGCTGAATATTCTTAAACACCTGGCTTCCTCTCAGATGGGTGGGGATTCGCGTATCCTTCTTCTTTTTTATAGACCATTTATCAAATCACTTACGGATTATGGACCCTTTATTTTTTTCTATGCTTCTAAAGGCAATTTGGCGAAGTTATCAAGAATTCAATATGCGTCGTTGAGGTTCTGTCTGGTTCTCATCTAAATCAGGTTTCTAAATCTGATTTAGATCAGGTTTCTAAATCATCTAATCAGGTCATCCCCGGCCCAATGTATTTTGGTGGAGTCATGTGAGCCGCCGGTAGAGCTAATAGGCGTTTTTCTGCCTTTACTGAAGTATTTACTGGAACATGGTGCAGCTAATTCTTGGGTTTTTAGAAAAATTACAAAGTTTAATGATATCTTGAATCTCCCTCACAGAACAGTAAGATTGCCTTCTGTAATATCTGTCTTTAGAGAGAACGTGATTTAGTGGATATCATTGTAGTTATTCAGCTTTATATGATTGCCATTTTCTGGATATTACCATAAAATATTTTGATAGAAATGTTCAAGGCGATATTATTTAACCCTTCCTTTCGTTTATAAATTATTATTATCTTCTTATTGTATGTACTTGTGTATTTGTCGAATTTTGATGTTCATGCAAACATTGAATCACTGATTTTAGTCCTGATGATGATTTAGAAACCTAGAAACCTAAAAGTCGACAAGAAAATGTCGAAATTGAGTTAATAAATTACATTGTTGTCCAAAGCCGAAGAATTTTATTCATCGTTGTAACTACGTTGGACGTGAAAACCACAATAATACTTAAGCTTAACGGACATCCTTGCCTCACCCCCTTCCTTACATCAAACCGTTGTAGTAGTAATTTCCATTAAGATCAGTTAATTGTGTATGAGACAGGACTGTCTATAGCAAAGGGCCAAGTTATTTATGATGATTAAAATAAATGATAATTATTTCTTGTTTCAACCAATGGAATATTTTCAGCACGTCGTTACATGACAACCAGAGTAATTCTGTGTAAAATGAAACACTGGTAAATTCATTACACATGTCTTCTAACTGGCTGTCCTGATAATTCTTTAGAGCAAGGAGCTTGATATAGTTCATTGTTCTTCTGATGAAACTAAATACAAAATTCAATTTTAAAACTTTTGAACACAAATTTTGAATTTTACCATTGATTTTGTTTAAGCTTTGCGTAGTCACTAAACATCAGATAAATCTGCTAAATATGGAAATCTAATCTTTTAAAAATCCGCACAAAAATTATAATTTTATATTTTTGTTACAGGTTACCATGTTAGCAAACGATAATCCAACCTTGGAACGTATCCAACGCGAAATTCGAGATGTTGTAGAACGTGAACGTGAATTAAAACAATACTATAGTAGAACAAACAATAAAGAGAAAATGGAAAGTCCTCGTGAGGAATGCAATTCCACCTCAATTTCTCCTACACCGTCTTCCTCTTCCGGTTCGGCAAGTGGATCATTAAAAAATGAGCTAATAACGATAAATGCAGGTACGAACGGTTTCCGTCGCTACGTACCCAATCCAAGTACGAAAGGTGTAATGGCGAAATTTTTGAAAAGTCGTGGTAAACTGCACGCGATGAACACGTTGAGCTCGAATTACAATAACAACCATAACCTAATAAATAATAATAGTTTTGCGCTAATGAATAATAATAATGGTATTCATTGGGGCCCATCATCTAATGGAGACTTTGAACCGCCCAGGTTCCAAATAGGTGAAGGTATCAAACAATTACGTAACGGATTTGTTCCTGTAGAGCAAAGATTAAAGAGTGATATCATGGAATCATATAATAGAGAGCAAGAATTAAGGACTGAAAGACGAAAATCGCAACCAGATTTTCTCGAAATTGTGGATATTGATGAACCTGCATTTGAATCGAATGGTGAGTTTTAAACATATCTTTTCATAAACAGCGTTCATTCACTCTACAAATTCAAACAAGTTACGTTTTTACTTTGTAATGAAAATTTTGTTGAGTGTACATCGCATGTAAATGTAAATTACTAGTTATGTACTTCCTTATTCAAATTTATTTAAAATGACCGGCTTCGCTTTACAGCATCTTCAGGTTCTACAGATATAGAACATTTAGTATTTTATTTATATATAGTTATTATGTAAAATTTGCGTTTAAGCGAGTTTAAAAAACTCGCACTTCATAGCACTGGAGTAATTTAACGTTGAAAAAAAGTGTACTACCCTAGATATCTCGGTTCCTATAAACCCTGGAAAAATGAAACTTGGGGAACGTATGTAAGACCAGAGAGCCTCAATTTTGCTAGTGTGGGCAACTGAATATACTTGACCGATTTTGAGCAATCATTTTATTTCAAAAACTTTTTAGTAACACCCTGTATATTTTCTTATATTTTGATAGCCCTTTCGATTTTCTTTACAATTTATAGTGATATGTTGGGTCTAGCTGTTATCATTTCTAAGATATGACATAAAATAAATTATTAATAACATAATATTTTGCAACTTGTTGCCATGGCAACCGACATTCCACAATCATATTATATACATGTAAGCATACGTAATAAATTATATATGGGAGATCGGGAGATCAAATTCTAAATGTGAGGCAGATGGTGGAAAAGCTGTGGGAATACAATGTCTCAGCTTTGTTATGTTTCCTGGACTATAGCAAGGCTTTTGACATGGTGCATTGGGATAAACTGTGGTACATTTGGAAAGAAATGGGAGTTCTCGACAATCTAACCTACCTTATTAAACAACTATATGACAACAACCTAGACCAAATAAAAATAGGAATCGAATGCTTAGGAAACTTTAGACTAGGCAAAGGCGTAAGACAGGGATGTATTCCCTCCCCTATACTTTTCAACATTTATGGAGAGTGAATAATGAGAAAGTCGCTACAGAACTGAAAGGGTGGAGTATCTATTGGAGGGAAAAAGATTCCGAACCTTCGATACGCAGATGACACTATTCTAGCGGGTAAAAATGGACAAAAAATGTATGGACTCTCAAAGGCGTAAGACAGGGATGTATTCAACATTTATGGAGAATGGATAATGAGAAAGTCGCTACAGAACTGAAAGGGTGGAGTATCTATTGGAGGGAAAAAGATTCCGAACCTTCGATACGCAGATGACACTATTCTAGCGGGTAAAAATGGACAAAAAATGTATGGACTCTTACAACGAATCGAACAAATGAGCCTTTAATGCGGACTGCGACTAAATAGATCTAAATGCCACTTGATGATTATAGATCGGGCAGTAACCGTTCCTCTACCATTGAAGCAGACCCATGATATAGTAGTAAAAGAAGAGGTTATCTATTTGGTACGAAAATAACAAATGGGGATGGCTCAGAGAAAAAGATTGAAAGAAGAATTGGGATGACAAAGGAGGCTTTGGGAAGACTGCTTAAAATTTGGAAAGACCACCGTATCAGCGGGGAAACCAAGGCAAGACTTGTGAAATCTCTAGTGTTCCCTATGGCGGAATATGTTTCGGAAACCTGGACCATAAATGCTGCATGCCGAAGAAGAATTATGGCGTTTTAAATGATATGTTACAGACGAATACTGAGAATACCTTGAACAGCATACTGTACCGACGCATCCATTTTAAGAGAACTAAAAATACGCGCAAATGAGAGATTATTACCAACAATCCAGTGACGCATGCTTAAATTCTTCGGGTATGTAATACGGAAGGACGGTATGGAGAAACTCATGATACAGGGCAAGATTGATGGTAAAAGGTCAAGAGGAAGATTACCGGTGAGATATATAGACCAAATAAAGGATATCACATGAATGTCGGTTTTCCAAGTGATGCGAACTGTAGAAGACAGAAAAGCATGGCGAAAGGTCACTATGCAGATTCCATGAACGAGTCACGACGTCCGAAATCGGACAACGACTCAAGAGAGAGATTATGCGTCGAATGAAAGTGATGCCATCCCCGCAATGTTACCTGTTGAGCTCGATGTTACCATATTTAAAATTTTACAATTTTTTGATATACTTCAGGAACTCGTATAAAAGATAGGACATTTGAATAAACTTTATCCTATAGGCCACCAAAAGCTAGCTCAATTTTATTAGAATGTAAGACCCAGGGACCTCAATTTTTGCAAAGCACGCCGGACTGCTGTTTTAGAAATTGGCCGAAAAGAGAGTCAATAGGGATCGTAGGCCATGCTAAATCGTCCGCGCCGTAAGCAAATACGGGGAAAATGGAGTGAAGACCGGCAAGGGCGCGGCAAAGCGGACAAAAAAGCTGTCCGCGCCGTATGCAAATATTGGAACCGGCCGATTCATGGGTTAGACTAATGTTGTTTACTTTACCCTAAACACTATTGCGCTAATTGAATTTAATAGATGACTTAAAAGGTGACAGTCAAAACTAAAAGGTTCAACTTTTATTTTATGCAAGATGTAACAAAACGTAGGACTTGCAGTATATGAAAGATGGGGTGGCGATCACGTCCCCGAATTTTATTAAGAAAAACAAGTATTCACATTTCCTTTTTTTCGGGCCACTGAGAATTTGTTTATACTAAAAGATGCCGGTGCTTTTGATTTATGAAGAAATTCCTATAACGAGGATTTAATTTCTTCTGAAAACAACTGACACTCAAAAAATAAATGATTCAAAGTTCCGCTTCCTCGACATTCACAGTGAGGGGAATCAGCTATCTTTAATCTAATTTTATGCTTCTGATGCAGTGCATGTCCCATCCTAAGTCTGCTAATAGTAATAACTGTACCTTTCTGATACACACCTGCTTTTATATTCCGCGGACACTTTCCTATAAAAGGACATATACTTCCAGATTGATTTGGATAGTCCCAGGCTACATGCCAATTTTGTACTGCCTTTTGTCTAAATTTATTAACGAGTGACTGACAATCATTGGAGCTCATTGGAGCTCATGGAGCTCATTGGAGCTCCTTGGATGACTGACAAGATTTATAACAAGTTCCTTATGCCCCATCGTTGCCAATTTATCTGATTTTTCATTCCCCAAAATACCCATGTGCCTAGGGATCCAACAGAGTTTGATAAAACACTCTTTAATTTGAGCTACACATATTAGATCTCTAATTTCTAGAATGATTTTGTGTCCTTCGGAATTAACATAGTTCCTTTCAATGCTTTCCGAAACACTGAAAATTACTCCTAAATTTAATCCTTGAGCCAGAATACATTTTATAGCAGTCAAAATGGCAAACGCGTCTGCGTAGAAAATCGGGGTATTAGAATTTCTTCAATCCACCCCTTACTAACGGCGGAAGAGGGTTCCCATAATATTTATTACGGAAGACTACAAAATCATGAAGCTTTATGATCACTTGAAAGAAATTGCAGAAAGAGTAGTGCAACAATGAAACATACATTCTTATTAAGGAGTCAATTCTTAAATCCAGCGGAAGAATGCAAGCTCTCGGCGGAAGAATGTTACCTGCATCGCTACTACTGGTGTTGATCTCATAAATCCTACAGCTATACGTAACGCTCTATATTGAACCTAATTTATTTCTTGGCGTAATTTTTTAGAATAATCGAAATATATTGGGGCTCCATATTCTACCACGGATCTTATATAAGCACAATGTAAAGTAAGTAAAATTTTAGGATCCGCCCCCCACCAAACTGTCGTTAATGCTTTTAATATATTTAAGCGTTTATCACCAACGTCTTGACATATTCCACATGAGCCGAAAATAATAACTTTTGATCAAACCATAATCCTAAATATTTAAACTTATTTACCGTCGGTATAGCGATATTATCATAAATTTTTTTAATCCGGTCCCTTTTTCTTTTGTTCGTAAATATAACTAATGCACACTTCCTGGTAGCTAAAGTAAAGCCCAGGCTACTGAACTTATCCACCAACTTATTAAATTCTTGCTGAAGGGAGGTTTGAACTTCGTTGAATTCTCTTCCAGAATGACATATACACATATCATCCGCTTACTGGTAAAGCTGGTATAATTCGTTTCAACGTAAAAAATTATATATATATATATATATATATATATATTAAATAATAATGGTGAAAGTACTGACCCCTGAGGCAATCCTAACCAGGAATATCTAAAACTTGACGCTTCTCTAATATATATTTTCTTCCTAAAGATTAGATTGTATATGACTCGAATGAACGACTCAGATTTCCCATATCACATAAAATGGACGACTTTACATTATCGTACGCTTATTTGGTATCCACAAACACCGATGCAGAAATATCTCCCGCTAGAATGACGGATTTCGTCTTGCAATATAAAACCGATAGACAATCTGTTGTAAGTTCGCATCCCCTTCCTAAAGCCCTTTTGTGAATCGGGAAGGATCCCCTAGTTCTCTATCCACCAGTCCAATCTATTTTTATGAGTTCATCAGTTGAACAACCTTCCTCTTTGTTTCTCAGAGACAATGCGGAAAACAATTTCGAAAACATTTGCATCGTATTTTCATCATCAACCTCTTCCTCCACTTGAGAGGAAAAATTATCTTTTCCCACTGAACTCCTAAAATCTGGAGGCGATAATTCTCTTAACTCTTTTATTGAGGAAGGCGAGTCAGACTTTGGCAAAGGGCGTTTCTGATTTATTTTCACACGTAGCGGATCCGAGCTGGAATCCTCAATATCCAGATAAATCCATGGCTGAATGGAGCGGAGTGTTTCCCGCTGGTGTGTCAGAAAATGATTGATTACTTTTTGCGAGACGTTAGTTGTTTGGGAAAAAATAGGGAGATTATTTAATGGCGGAAAAGAATTGGGCGCCAAATTAGGTAGAATCTGAGAATTACTTAAAGCTACAGAGGACTTAGTTGTCATTTTATTACTAGGGAACAACCTACAGGCACCCCAAAAACCAATATTATGAATAGACATGTACTCTTTAATCTCTCTTTATCTCAAAAGTTCCGGACAGATTGTATTATTTAGAGTTGTACCCTCCTGTGTCGCAGTGCGATTCCCTTCACTGAAGTTATCTTTATTTGTCTCCCGCTTTCTTCGATGTAGGTGGCGTTACAATCGCTGCTAATGCTTGGTGTGAGATTTTTCTTAAAGCATCTTTTAACATATCAAATATGTTTTAGTCGTTTCATTCTTTTGTTGATTAGATTACTGTAGTTTATGATCAAATCAGGCGTACAGATTGTGTTTAATCTTAAAATTTATATTATGGATCAAGGAATTTAAGATTAAATACAAATTGTTGAATTATTTCAAAAAAGTTTTGGTGTAATGGTTTTGAAAAGTTCATGAGTTCCAATCCAGAAAGTTTCTGGAAATAAATTGACTTCTCGACTTATTGTGTTTTCGCTCTAACTTTTTCTTACAAATACATGAACAAATCAAAATGTTTCATTGGAATTTTTAGCTGCGATCGAAGAAAATGGTGGAATATATCACATGAATAAAGGTGACAGTTCAATGACTAGGAATATTAGTTCGATGCTAGATTCTATACTATTGATTTGCTATATTCATTTCTTTTCCATATCTATTAGATCTTCATTGAGGAACTATTTTTCCATGTGCTACTAACGCTGTTGTTTTGATCACTGCTATATACAGACGGCAGCAGGTCTTCTTCAGATAGCAGTGTTTTCAACTTCTAAAGCTAGTTCATAATGGATTCCTCTTTAACACTTCCAAAAATTCATACTATATGAAAAGAATTAATTTTATTCTATTATTTACAGGTTTAAGAGCAGCAAAATCGATGGCAATGCTATATAATTCCACAGATGAATTAGATAGGAGATCAACACCATCTCCAGGACTTCTGAAACCAGCCAAATCATTAGCGGATTTGTGTGATGCCAGCGAAGATGAAATGGAACCACCTGGATCCCAATCGCTTATTATGCAATTTGAAAGTATCATCAAAAAGAACAAGCAGGTCTATTGATAGTTTAATTATTTACTGAACTTAATTTATTACGCATATTTTCTAATGTTAACAGTTGTTCTCTGCATTGATTTTACTGCGATTTAAATTATGAAAGTAATTATCATTTAATGATTAACACGTTATCTACGAAACGTCTTTGTTCAAACTCTATTGTTCAGCTCATTCAGATAAATTACATAGAGTCCTAAAAGACCACTTGATTTGATACGAGGAATGTATAATACGAGGAATGTCTTTTTAATTTTGCATATAGCTTTAACATAAAGCAATACTATAAATTTCTGTTTCAAATTACTTGCCATCATTGTCGATGCACTTTTGCATTCGGTCAAACCAATTATTAAAGCACTTATTCCACTCTTCAATGGGTATACTCGAAATGGTCATTTGAAAAGCATCGACTGCATTTTCAGGTGATTGAATTCGTTCACCAAGTAGTACATTCTTGATGGCGGGAAATGTAAAAATTTTTTGGGAACTGTACGGGTCAGAACTATACGGAGGATGATCAAGCAACGATGTTCTATTGCGCCAAAAACTCAAATGTTTGTCGAGCAATGTAAGCATTCGCATTGTCATGGTGAAGGATAATCCAACGCTGCGGGTTGTTTTTTCGCAGGTCAGAAATGATATGGTAAACAAACGGCTGTGTACCAATCAGCAGTTAGCGTCCTTCGATTTTGTAAAGGAAATTTAGCCACACTTGCAACAATCTTTTTCGACAGATTGCGGGAACAGATGACTTTTGTTGGGTTCTTCTAATCTTGAAAGACCCAAACAGTAGACTGACATTTATTCTCAGGTTCATAAGAATAAATTCAAGACTCGTCACCACTGACGATACTGTGCACAGTTTTGGATGCGGCCACGATTTAACGATTCAGGGGTTTTCGGTACCAACTGACACGGTCGCCATTTATTCCTCGGTCAACAGATGTGGGCACCAACGAATTTTTTCACGCCCAACTTATCATGTAAAATCTTTTGGATTGAGATCTTAGAAATGCCCAAGGAACTCTCAATCTCCCGGTAAGTTACATGACGATCTTCATTAATCATCTCGCGCGCAGCATGAACGTTTCCCTGGGTGATCGGTGATTTTGGTGGACCTGGCCTAGGATTATCGCAGAGATTTGTGCGTCCACGTTTGAATTCCGAGTACCAGCAAGAAATTGTCGAGATGGTGGTGCTTCAATACCAAAAACAGCAACCAATTCAGTAAAACATTATTGTTGCGAAGAACTTCTTGTTTCTGAACGCCTTATTAACTTTCAAAATTCACGGTTACTAAAAACACTTCTTATATTTTCTCTAAATTTTCAACACGTGTCAATATAATGTTGAGGTTCATTTCGGAATCATATGCTTTGTTACTTGCGCTCTTTATGTGGCTATACGCAAAATTAAAATGACATCCCTCGTATTTCTGATGATTAAGCCACTGGCCCATTATAGTCTTAACACGCACCATGGGCCATCGTTTCTTCGCTTACTGCATTTTCTGTTGTTTCATTAATACTCGAAAATTTCGCCATGAAATTAAACAATTTGATTAAGGAAAACAACAATGCTTCTACACCAAAATATTGTTAATTTTAATCAAAGTGGAATAAATGTGACGCGTTTTGACACTACAACTGTGTCATCATCATACTAGAAAGAAAATGAAACAAAGCAAATAAGTTTTAAATAAACATATTACATATGTTGTAATAAAACGTGTTTTTACTTTTGTTTTTACATTTATTTATTCACTACCGGTTTCGGCTTTTGATCATCGTCAGTTATGAAATATCGAGTATCGAGAAATTTTGCACGTTTTTTGTTGCACATTGTATGTTGTAATAAAAACGTGCCATATTTTCAATGCACAACAAAAACATACAATGTGCAAGAAAAAAAAACAAAAGTGCAATATTTCATAACTCAATTACATTTCACCTGACGATGGCTAAAAGGCAAAACCGGTAGTGAATAAATACATGTAAAAAGAAGAAAGTAGATGAAGTCTCATGGAAATTAACTAATCATTATTAAAAGTAATTTAATTAACATTTAAATAACCATTAATCAGTAATACGCTTTATTTAATAAGTAAGTAATATTTTTTTATTTATGAAATTTTTTTTTTAAATAAAAAAACATTTTCTTACTCTAATGATGAAAATTTCTAAATTTTAAAAGTGAGTATTACTGCTTTATGGTTTTTTGGATCACAATTACATTCGTTTTAATAATAATTGTTTCGTTTCTATGAGACTTCATGTCTTACTTAATTATGTTTATTTAAAAATTACTTCCTTTGTTTCATTTTGATTGTAATCTGATGATGACGCAGTTGTAGTGTCGAAACGCATCACATTTATTCTGCTTTGAATATAATAAACACATTATTTCGTTAATTAAATATTTACTCCAAAACACTTGAATCTATTTGCGAATAAATAATTTGAATTCTAAGTTAATTAATTGATTTAAGCGGTTTGTGAACTTCACATTTACTAAAATATTTTAGTTGAAACCATCACTTCATATTTATAACTCATATAGGTTCATAGAATTCAAATGAAGTTTTATACTGGGACGAATAAAATCAATGCAGAAAGTACAGTTTCTAAATCTTATCAATAAAATTTGGGCTTATGGCTATATCAGAGGACCCACTTATCTACCTAATTCTTAACTGCAATTTAAGTATCAATAAAACCTTTTTAAATATGTACATCGAGCAAGTCTAGTTGATCAAACAAATAGTCGAGTAAGTAATGTATATTGCAAGCTTTCATACGCGGCGATCTATACACAGTTTAATTAAATAGATCTATACCCAGTTTAATTAAATAGTTGTGTATAGTTTTCCATATCATT
>WYDF02275763.1:0-17610 GCA_009867245.2 Adranes taylori | reverse complement strand
GGTCCGGATTATCCAAATATCTTGCCGAATTATACTTTCATATCTACATATCAAAATGTTTAATACAACATTAAGTGAAAATACCGTGGAGTATGATGGTATCATCCTCACGGTACCTCCTTGTTTTATAGCTTAATGTTGAATTTCTCTAAAGTAAAGTAACATATTATTAAATTTATAATTTCAAAAATATATAATATTTTTTCCTGTTCATGACTTGAACAACCGTTTAATAGAAATTTATGATAGACAGGTGTCCGACCATACCGTCAATTCGTTTATACTATTAATATTAGCAATCTCTGCCCAGTGCCAAAGGAAGTCTATTATCTAAATATTATTACTTTGGCGGAAAACTGAAAAGAACAGTGCTATAGTAATAGATATCTTGTGTATGTAAATATACACACAACGAATCTACGTTAGAATGCTAGAATCCATGATGAGTCAGTTCTAAATAATTATAAGCGGCGTTCAGAATGTTGTACATATTTTCTTCTTTAGACAGCGCGCTCTATGGTGGATACTATAGTGCGCTCTATAGTAGTACGTTAAAACGTACTTTGTGGATGGAACAGCAAACGGCTTTCTGTTTTGTACGCAACATTTCATCACGGCACTATCGGTTGCCTACATTACGTAGCTAGATCGCTGCAAAACGTTAAGAGACTCCTACACCGTTTGACCAATCATCATAAAAATTGGCACATATATGTATTTTTTCAGGGACAAGGTTTTTATGCTATCCACATTGTTGTAATTCCGCACTAGATGGTGCTGCAGTATATCAAGTTCTACACTTTCAACCTATCGCCATGAAATTTCGCGGGCATATAGTGCCTTGTATTGTGCGTCTAATAAAAAAGTCCGATTGCTCTGTGTTGTATAGAACGCTGCAACGTTAAAAAATTTAAATATAATTTTCAGTATATTTCAGAAACTATAGGAAAGATAGGACATTTAAATAAACTTTATTTTATAAACTACCTAACGCCTCTTCGATTTTATTTGAAACATTTTTTTCTAAAATCACATTTTTTCAGTAGGCAAATATGGAGGCCAGGTCCAGGACCAGGACCAACTTCAACACCGTTCAACCTATTGAAATTAATATAAATAGGTATTTGAATACAAAGAATATTTTCAATAGCAGAAATTTCTCTTTTGGTTATTACAACAGGAAAAACGAAAAAAAAAACAGCGGGTTACAACAGGAAATCCAACGGGTTTCTGTTTTGGTTAAGTTCCACCGGAACACCGAGATAACGGTAACAGGACCCGCCATGGGTCAGAGGTACGGCAACGCGGACAACAGTACTGGCCGCGCCAGGGAGGCCGTAGCAATTTGAACAGTGGAGCTGTTCAGGTGGGGCAGGGAACCAGGTAGGAGGTAACACAACGTTTGCCGGGTCCGCTAGTAATATTATATTAATGAATTAGAATAAGTGATCCACCTCCAAAAGTATTTTTATTTAAAAAATTAAATGCTTCTTGTTATGTCAATATGGACATATCAAAAACTGTATATTCTTCTACAAAACGTTTCATATTCTTCTATTAATAAACATATTCTTTTATATAACAATATATTTTCCAATCAAAATATTTTCTTTTAAGATAAAAATAAATTTTTATTTGTTTATTTTCAAGGGAAGTATGTTATTTATTTTTTCTAATATAGTATATCAAGTTTTTTTTCACTAACACTTTTATTTTTCATTGTTATTTGTACGTTACGATTCCTTTGAGCCCTTGCGTCCCAGTGGTTATTTGTTATATTTAATATGGTTCTAGTTTTCTAATAATGTTTTAGGATCTCTCGTGTTTCTAATTCTTTCAGGTTCATGATCTTTAATTTTCAAATGCTAGGTTGGGTGTCTTTTAGCCTTATTTATTATTATTTTAATTAGTTTTTATTTTGGCATCATTAAATCTTTTTTTATTCATCTTAAATAGGTCTCTTAATTAGTCTTAAGTAGATGCCTCCCCATATTGAATGATTGATAAGGCTAGTGCGTAGTACGAAGTATAATGTTTTATGTATTTATTTCAGATTGTGAAGGATACTTATTTGTTTTTGAGGTGAATAACCGCGAGTAACAGCGATTTTGTTTTTTGTGATTTAAAATTTTCTTGTGTAATTAAAATATTTTCATATAATAAACTTAAAATACTGAAATATTACAGATTAAAATATTTACATTTTAGTTAGCAGGTTTGCATTATTATATATTTTAATTAAACACAGACGTTAAACAAGATACTTAAATTATATGAAATAAAATTTGATTAGAAAGGACATAATGAACATTGTCATTAATTTAATACTCTTAAAATACGAAGAGTTCATAATATCTCATAAAACTATAGTAGACGTACCTACTCAATGATATCTATTCATTTCATATTTTAAGCTCGAGACACGTTGTCACAACAAAGGGTAATTTCAAACAATTAGTTTATAAATAGCATTCAACAGCAAACCATGAGATGATGTACAAGCATTCCCTCATTGCACTATGTACTTGAGTTACGCATCATTAATGTTTATAGAACAACTTTATCTATTGTCTATGACGCTTCTAGTTTTCAACGTCTTTGTCTCATAGTTAGGAGGTTCCGATGTTGCTAACTTTGTACAAAATAGATATCGAACTTACGTTTAGTTAGTTTGCTATCTGTTGTAATCTTTTATGTAATACAATATTTATGTAGAAACGTAAATTGATTAGGAAGCTTATGCTTCAAAACTTAGCGTTAACTAAAGACTTAAAAGAAGTTTGTTATAATTATAGTTAAAATTAAAGAACTTCGTTAATATATATAATTTTCTTAGAACAAATATTTTCTAAAATATTAAGAAAACAGATTGTACAAAAACAAACATGTCAAATCAGTTCGTCTTAATTGGGTTAGGGTAGGGTGACGATATAATTTATTTTTATATTTCTTTAAACATTTTTTTATTACAGTATTAAAATATATTAAAAACAAAAAAGACAAAAAACAAATCTATATGTATAATTTCTATTATAAAATAAATACACTGTCAATGTTATACTAGTACAAAAACAATAAATTTTGAACATGTAACGTCCCACACAAAACTGTTGTGTCGTCAAGATTTATTTTCAAAATTCGAGACAAATCCAAAAGAATGGGGACAAATGATCACTCTGTTACCAACAACATTTCATCCAAAACAAATTACCGAAGCGACAATTGACCAAAGAACGAATAAATAATTCACAAAATTTTCACATAACATAAATTCTAAAATTTTAGAGGCCTCTTTCACTACAACAAACTAAATTTCAATTAAAATAATTAAATGAGACCTAATAGGACTTTTAAAAATATTATAAGTACCATAGCTTATTGTCAAAGTACACAGTTAGGTGAAATTCAACTCACATAGAAATTAGCCTCAGTTGTTACAGTTGTTATTTGATATGCTATTAATTAATAATATTCTAAGTTGAAATCGATACTGACACTATTCGAAGCGCATGATTTCGGCATCACTGTGTGCTCGCCGTCACTATGGGCATTATATAACATGTCTTTTCGTCAACAGCGACATAATTGAAATCGTGCTAGACACTACTGATGAGCACAGAGATGGCGAAACGAAGCGCTTCGTATAATGTTAGTATAGATTTCAACTTACAATATTATTTATTAGTAGCTTATCAAATCACAACTGTTGGGTCTAATCTATATGTGATTTGAATTTCAGCCAACTGTGTACTTTGAGAATAAGCTATGGTACTTTTTTTAGAAGTACTATTAGCTCCCATTTAATTATTTTAATTTATATAAGTACACAACTGGAAAAACTTATAATTTATCTGTCTTGACTATTTAGTCAACATACTTTTCTCAACATACTTTTTAGGCTACGTTGTACAATTCCTCCCTTTCCTTATAGATTGTTTATTATTTTGCTGATCTCATTTTTAGTTTTTAGATTGGAGTTTGTTGGTGTTGCATTTATCTCCCTATCAAAATCATTTATATATTTCTCGTAAATATCCTCTATTTCGTTTTTATTCGTTACTATTCTAGTATCAATTTCATTATTTAAATCTTTTATACCGACTGCATTAAATTTTTCGCCAATCTCTTTCGCGTTTTCTATCTACTCCTTTCCCATTCTCGCCCACTACGTATGTTACACTATTACTCTCTATGTTTAACGCCTCTCTTATCACAGTCCGTAGCTTCGATCAGTCATGCTTACAATAATCTAAACAATTTTTAATGTTCCAGCTTAATCTCGATCTTTTAGAATTAATCCTTTTATTATGAATGAATTTAATGACACTAAGTGAATTTGACTCGTAATTTTTGGATTTCATGAATAATGATTAGCTCAATACAGTTTAAGATAGCGAGAGCTTCAGATGAGAAAATACCAAAAATTGGTGGAATTTTGTTTCATAAATTAATATTGAGAGCTGGAGAAAATATACCAATTGATGAAGAATTGGTAATCTTAGATCATCAGAGTAAAATTCTGTAATATTTTTTAATTGATAATCCATGAAATGGAGGAAACCTTGAGAGGAGTTCCAGGGGAATTTGTCCTAAAATATTTTGGATTCGTGGGAGGAATATCTGTATGAGAAAAATCTATGTTGTTGAAGATGACTTGGAGATCTCTGAAAAAGAAATTAAAGGAAGAGATGATAAGGACCTATTCAGAGAATGATTAATTAGATAATTTAGGGAAGTTATTGTAGACGTAATAATGTTATTAGATGAATATGATTTTAATAAATATTTAGAGGTGGGATAGTTCATTCACCGAATGAAAGGGATTTCTCCTGCCTACACCAGCATGGCGTTAGATAGAAAAGAGCGCATATATCCTAGAATCTACACAAATAGCAACGTATGTTATTTGGTTTATTTTTTGAAGTCTTGTTAGTATCCATATAAATTAGTATCCATACAGGTAGTATCCATATACGTTAGACAATGGTAGTCCAGAAGGTAACGAATAAATGAATTATAGAACAATAGGAAGATAACGAGATCCTCTCCTCAGTTGACCCTAAAAGGCATTTAAGAATATTTATTCTTTTAAAGCAGGCGGTATTAAGGCAATTAATTAACATGATTTTAAAGAGAAAGTTTGGAATGAAACTAAACCCCAAAATATTTATATTGAGAAACATTTAAAATTGTGTGTCCATTAAAAGTAATCTGTATTCCATGTGAAGCACGAGATTGTGAAAAAGGAGAAATTTGCATTTTCGTAAGCAAATACTTAACCCCAGCAGATATAAATAATTGGACAAATTATAAAGTGCAGATTGAAGATTGTTGTGGATGTGTAAATTGTTACTATTAAAGTACATAACTAAATCATCAGGAAATCAGAAATTTGCCCATATCACAGAGATATACGTTGAAAAGTATCACCGATCCTTGCGCCAGCCCAATACAGGACAAACGACGCAAGTTCGGATCCACATATGAAGAAATTCGTTTGAATGACATGAGTTTGTGAATTAAGGATGGGAAATTAAGTTTATGAAGAATAAAACACAGATAATAGGATTAACATTGTCGAAAGCTTTATGAATAACTATGAACACTTCACCACAGTTTTCCTTTGGTATGAAATTACTTTGATGTCATAATAAAGCGAGGACAAACAATCTACTGTCTGTTTTCCTTTACGAAAAGCAAATATAACATTTGTAAGAAGATTATTGTTTCTAACCACCACTAAAGAGGCATAGGTCTTAATTGTAAACAGACTTTGAATCTGAACCCAGCTTGTGAATTGTGATGATTTTAAAGTTAAACCAGGAATGATCAAACCAGATTTTTAAGAATGGAGTGGAACCTATTTCTTGTTTTGAACAATTGGTTACATTCATCGTCCTGCCAATAGCAGGTTTTTTTTTTGGTAAATGTTTGTTTTGAAGGGAATAATAAATTAGCTGAATTATTTATAACTGATTAAAGAGTTATAATCCAAATCTTGAAGGTCAAGAGATTGAAAATATTTGGCAAAGGAAGAGAAATTAGCTTTTGTGAAATTTCTTTTAATAGCAGTATGAAAAGAATTTACGAATAATTCTTTTTGGATATAGAAAATATTATTGAAAATTGGATAATGGTTACTTCAAACTGGCTTTTGGAGGCATTTTCAATCAATTTTCTAGAATAGATCAATTGAGCACATGGTGGTCAACTGAGCTCATATTGAAATGCAGAGGATTGAGTCTATTTGCCGAATAAGTGACGAGTCTAGTGAAGAATCATTAAGAATGATTACGCCGTCTTCATTAATGAATTTAAATAAATTGTTACCATTAGATTTCGAGTGGGAACTGCCCTACATGGAATGGTAGGTATGAAATCACCTAGTGTGATAAATGGAGGAGTACATTTGTTCCTAATTGAACACCAGAAATCTGTACTAACTGTAACATGAGCAGGAACATGTAAGAAAATATAACTTATGTTGGATATTTAAAAAAACACATTGAATTTCCGGAAGGCAACTTAAAGAATGATTAATTTTAGAACCAATCAGGTTTGGTTTTGAGAAAATGGCTATTCCTCCATAATCATCTGCTCTATCTAATAAATTACAGATATAGTCTTTATAGATGAAATTTATATGATATGAAACCCAAGTTTCACAAATAAAAAAAAGATCTGGAAAAAATAGGTAACACGGCTGTGCAAATTCTGTTTTATTAGAGTGAACACTTCTGCAGAACGAGGCGTAATTACGTGCAAAATGTAAGGAGGCTTAATATTCTTTATGCTGGGATTTTAATCGTTTTTCGTACAATCCGGCTTTTGTATCAAACTCAGGATGAACATTTTTACGTGTCATTCATAAGTTGTTAGTGGGTTGTGCATATCGTAATCCATTTTTTGTGTTACAAAATGAGTGATAGGAGTAAATATATACTGCAATTGGGAATAGGATGTGGTAGAAAAGGTAAATAATATCTTATTTTTTACAATAATTATACTTAGATAATACAATTAATTAAATTGGCGTTATATTTTAATAAAAACAAAACCAAACATAACCTCACTTTTTACAAAAATATTTCTAAACATTACAGTTATGCCAGGTTCATCTATACTGCATGATGATCACGTAGAAATTAATACTGAATGTACAAGTACGATGAAGGCATTGCCAGCCCCTACACTAAATTCAGATTTTTTTAATATTTTAGACACCGATAATAGTTATTTATGTGGGGGCGCTGAAATTAACTGCAGGGATATAGGTAAATACTCACTAATGTTATAGGTTTATCCACCGAGAAAACATTTTTGTCTGTATGTAGTCTAATTCTATAACCATCTAATTCTAATTATATAGTCTAATTCTATAACCGAAACACATTTTTTCTTTAAGAAATTGCTGATTGTAAATTGACTATTTTTCTGAAGAATGTGAAAGTGACAGCAGTGACGAAAATACTAATTTATTGACCCTGCAGAAAATATCAGATATTCAAGAAATGGATTTTCTGACACTAATAATGACGGTGAGTTATTACCCTAGCCTACATTCTTAAATTTCTCTTTACTGCTCTTCCAAGAAGGGTAATGTTTTAATTGCGAAAAAATCACATAGTGAGACTAGCGATTTTTTTATTTTAGGGGCAGCACCAACACAAAGAACACCAAACACTGCTGATGAAGCTGAACCTAGCCGCGATAAACGTCAATTCATGTGGAAAAGATGAAACTTCATATCGATAAACCTGTAAAAAATGGTCCAGAGTTGTAAGAAAGGACGAGACTAACAAAATTCATACTGGACAAAGTTACGTAAACGTGAGTGGTAAAGCCGTTAATGCAAGGTAGATGACGCCCTTGAAACAGTGTAGAAAAAAATGCTTCCTAACACAAAGTGATGACATTCGCCAAAAAAGATTTGACGAGTATTGGTCTCTAGGATCCCGTGACAAAAGGGTTGCATTTATAGCAAATTTTATTGATTTTAATTTTATTGATTTTAAAGAGACGCAGGTTACTCGTAACGGAACACATGATTCTTCAAAAAATAGAGATGTAACTTATGAATATTTCCTTGAAGTGAATGGAAAGGAGTTTGTGTATGCCATGATTGTTTTTGCAAGACTTCGGATGAAAAAGAAAAATTCATACAAATCGTATTGACAATAAAATGCAGAGCACTTCTGGCATAACTTTGGAAGATCAAAGAGGTAAGATACCTTCTCATAATAAAAAAACCGAACACGAATTAAACGAAGTGCGTGCACACATTAAGTCCTTTCCTTTTCATAAAAGTCATACTAGACGTACGAATGATAAAAGAAATCTCCCATATCACTTAAATCTGTTAATTATGCATAATATGTATAAAGAAGGCAGGGAAAACCCTGTTGGCAGAACCATATATGAGAGGGAATTCCACAACTTAAAACTTTCGTTTAAAAAGCCATATGTTGATACTTGCTATAAATGCGATACCCTCAATATGAAGATACAAGTTGCTTTAAAATCAGGCGATAATGAAGATAAATTTCTTGCAGGAAGTGAACTCCAATTGCATCAGGAACAAGCTAATGACGCATATGAAGCAAAAATCATAGACAAAGAGGAAGCTAGAATGCACTCCAAAAAGAAGTGCTATAGTTTCGATCTCCAGCAGTGTCTGACAACACCCTTTATTACCTCTTCACTAATATTTTATAAAAGACAGCTATGGACTTATAATTTGACAATTCATGACAACGGTACTGGAGAATCTACACACCATATGTGGCACGAAGCTTTGGGTGCTAGAAGAGGAAATGAAATTGATTCCTGCTTGTACTACCACCTCAAAAATTTGCCTGATAACGTCAATAACGTAACATTCTACTCAGATACATGCGGTGGATAAAATAGGAATAGTCACGTCGCTGCCATGTTTATAAAAGCTCAAAGTGGAAATCCGAATTTAACAATAAACCACAAGTTCCTAATATCTGGTCATACACATATGGAATGTGTTGTAAACCATTCAGTGTCTTTGTTGCTCTTAAAATTGTCAGTTCTGTGTTGTGTCATACATGCATTATTTATTTGCAATATAAACATTGAAGTTATGTGCAGTGAAGTTTGCGCCAAATTGCTGGTAATTATAAATTTCGTATATATAGAAAAACTAAAAAAGGTGCCACATGGAGTGGTTGATCAGTGTCAGATGAATTCTATAAGGGTTATTGTCAATCTCCCATTCCCTACTATAATTGTTTGAAATATTTAATAAGATTACCGTTTACAAAAACATGACATTAAACGCAAATTAACATTATTACATTTAAATTTCCAAATCTTCGTCCAAGGAATTACATTCTTCCTCAAGGTTGCCATGTTGTTCAATCACCTATGTTTTGTATAAAATCTTGAAATATATCGAAATACCAACTTAAGTTTGCGTCACTGTATTCTTCGCCAAATTCAGCATATAAAAGATTGTTAACAGATCCCTTTTCTTGTTTTATAGCTTGAGGCTTTGATTTCGTTCACGTCGCAAGTCTCCCCACATTTATCCAATTAAAGTAGGTATTTCTATATGTATTTTATAGATGTATTCAATAATGTATTTCTATAGAAGACGTTTAAAACGTTCTTCTGTTTTTCCTCCTTTAAATCTTTCTCACTTTTCTAGGTTACATTGCAGCCCTTTAAGATCAAAGACACGACATTTCTGATTCAATATTTTAATTCAACGGAATTCCTTGTACAAATTATGATATTCTTCATGTAGATGATATTTTTTTATGATGTCGCAATTCCTTCTCCACTATATTGAATACCCGATCTGCTGGAAGATAAAATTAACCCTCACAGGAAAAGTTTATTCAAGTTATTCAATATTTTCTGGGGACTCTTTTTGCAACCAGTACAACAGAAGATGAATGAGAATTCTTGTTTTGACCGCTGCACACAACTACAAATAGCTGCAGTTTAACAATGCTTTGCAAGTCGCATGATCGATGTTGCTTAAAGTACCTGATCTAATTTTATTGGAACCTCTGCCATTTTTTTTTTCTTTCCACATATATAATCTAGAGGAAATACATTCATATTCACAATGCAAAATTTAAAAATTATAATCTGGTGGGAGCAATATGTTTCTTGTTTAGGAATATCTATGATAAAAACGCACTTCAGTAAGAAGGTCAATTAACTTAAGCAGATGAAACTGTGAAATTGTCAACTTAAGAATTCATAGCATTTTCATACTGGAACCAAAATTTATTAACGTATTTCATATGGATTTATTGCAAATTAAACTATTCTGCTACTTCCATCTAATAAAGCAGGTAGTAGAGTACCGAACGAGATCTAGATCTGAAATTGTAAAAATTTGAACATGTAATGGTTTAGAAATACGCTCCTCATATAAATCATTTTCATTTTTCAAGTGAAGCATTAAATAGACCAATAGTTTCAAATAGAGTAGAAGAGAAAGTAGCAGATAATTTATCCGAACAACAAAGAAAATAGAAATGTACTCGTAGTATGAAGTGAACACAAATAAACGTGCGCAAACTAGTTATAAATAAATGACATATTATTTCATTGACTCATTCATTGATTTCATTAATGCCCGAGACTTCCGAACATTTAAGAAATTAAAAAATGTATACGTTCCGATTGGTTTATCTTTATATACGTAACATATCGTGTGTATCTTCATTTCATACTATAAACGATATTCGAAAAAATCATTAAAAGCTAACGAAATAGTATTCGACTTTGTTATAATTTGGACTCGTTTGGGAGCTTAAGCCCACTTGTCTGCGCGTCTGATCGCTTGGAATATGCACAATGTTTACACTTAAGATATGTTAAAATCGAACTTAGCATATTAGAATATCTAAAATATCTTTCATATTACTATAAAAAGTAAAACGAATAATCCGTAATTTAAATTTAATTTATACTTATATAACGAGGACACAGAGTATGCAAAAAATATAATAAATTATTGTGAAATAATAAAAAAATAAAATAAAAAAATTAAAATAAAAAAAGTAAATAAATCTTGCGCGCAATTGCTGCCTCTATATAATTTGTGTTGGAAGCGCAATCATACCCTTTACCTTAGTGGTATTAAGTAATTGCTCGCACTTGTCCAACACCTCTTCTGCAGTTCTACTGAATGATGTTAAGGCCCATAAAGAAGGTTATACGGGCTGGATTTTCTGTTAAATGAAAAGTGAATACATGGTACAGAATTAAATATATAAAGTAGAATTATATTTAGAACAGTATAATTAATAGGATTGTACAGAACATTGTACGTTGTACACTGACACTGTAATAGAAGTGAAAAAATTTACTGTGAATTAAATTTCAAATTATTATTCTTGTTATTAACTGAAGATGGCGAATTATTTACAAGGTATAATATTTTAGAAATGATGTATTCAACAGCAAAGGGACATAACTTCCCCAGAATAAACACGACCTCCTCAATGATTGTTGGATGCTCATTAAAAGAGGATGTAACATTGGTAAAGTTTGATGATGAAGAAGAAAAAGTTTGTTTGGGTCCAATTTAGCGAGTGTTTTGGGGCTTTGTTGAAAAGAGGAGTGAGCTTGGGATGATTAATAGGACGATGATGAAGATTTCATGGGAAGATCAGGGGAGATGGGTTTTTGCGTTAATTTTCTAGAAGGAAATTTGTCACTTTCGCGTAGGATTGCTTACCAGATTAGAATTTTGTTTGACACACATTATCAAATGTGGAAAAATATGTCTCTTCTGCGATGGGAGAAAAATATCTTGGAGCTAGATCGCTTGGAATTTCGTCCTCGGATAAAAACCTAAGGGGAAATATTCATAGAAGAGGTACCTCTGGTTTTTTGGGAGAGCAGATTGTGGAACTGCATGATATATTGATGTCATTATTTGCGACAATTTGTGATAAATTATTAATGTGAGAATTTGCCTGCTTAGAAATAATATTATTAAATTCCATCTTTGCTCGAGTTACCATGCTATCGGCAAGGGGTGTAGAGGGGGACGGGGATCATCGTTCCTCGTTCGTTGTCGATACAGGAATCCAAAAATACTAACTTCTTTTACACGATTTTTTAAAATGAAATAGATCTTTATTAACCCCTCTTGTGTTTGGGTTTGAACATTTTGCAATAATGTATATATAGGAAGTATACGGTAAATTTCAAATAAAACTCTGGGACACATGATTCTTTTAGTTTTCATATCTTTGTATGTAGTATGTACATGTATAATAGAGAAAAATGTGTGTTTTTAATTTAAAATTCGTTTGAACTTATTTTTGTTGTAAACGATTCTTCCATTTTAAACTACTTTGTATGATAACCGTATATTCCCGCAAATATTTAGGGAATATCTAGGACCGTAGTAACACTAAATACCTTTTTTTAATTCTAACGTTGTTCTCCATGTCTGCTCAACGAAAACTATTTTTACTTCTAAACACAAGATAATGTGGTAACATCCGCTTTGGAGATACATTATCATTCTGTCTAAGCTTCTCTATTTATCGTTGTGGTCTGCATTTAAATAGAAAGAATTATTTCGTAAGTAGATTTTTTAGTTGAATACGCAGATCGTGTTGCTATATTTCTTATTTATATTTCAGTCTGTCACTTCTTATTTGCAGTAGTAGAAGTTCATTTTCGTCTGTAAGGTTTCCTATAATTCATCTAATACTGTTTCGAAGTAAGCTCGATTTTTGAATAGAATCTTTCATTTCATGAACTTTTTCTTTTACATAATATTTATAGAAGTCGCGTCCCGATAATATGTTCTTTTATTCAAATGAATTTGTTATACTATATTCGCATGTACATTTCTAAATTCAAGTTGTAACAGTAAACTGTTTTTTCAAAACATTTAAAGGTTTAAAAATTAATATGGTATGTGCCCCTATATAACAGTTAAAGACAGTACTAACAGCAAATTGTTACTTACACAATAGAAAGCTTTGGATTATAACTAGTCCACAAGAAGTCATACCCCTCTACAGGGTTTGAAGTTCTATTCTTGCTAACTTTATAAGCAATGTTAGCAAGAATAGTGTCAAGAGAAAGACCTTTTCGAAAACCAGGCTGATAAGTAGCACAAACTGAGTAGTTATCGAAAAAGCTCACAATATGATTGTTCAGCTTCTACAACTTCCAATATAGCGGAAAGTACACTTATGGGTCTATAGTTACCAAGTTTGATTTTGTCTCCCTTTTTATATATTGGAAGAAAAATTACGTGTTTTAGGTGTACAACAAAGAGTCATCGCACTTGACCTAGAAGTATCACGCATATCTTTTTGATAACACAAATATAAATATATTTAATTAATCCATTTTGGATTGCTTAGTTTTGGATAATTTTTTTATTCCATTTCAAAGAATAACATATCTAAATAAAGTTAAAGAAAATTAAGTAAAGTGAAACAAATAACATTTCCTTGTCCTGTCTATAGGTTAAAGATTGTTTGCATTTCTTTCAATTGTAATAAACAGTGTTTAATATTGCAACAAGTTATGTGTGCAATATTAGATCTGTATACAACAGATCTAATGTCGTAGCCTTGGCATTGACTGTATCACGCATTCGCGTTGATGTTGATGATCACACATTCGACTTTACGTAACATGTCCATGTTTTAACTAGGATATATTCCCTTTGATAGCCCACCGCTATTCATATAAATTTATTGATGACTCTTTATAATATAGATTTCATCTTGTTCCGTATCTAAGAAAACAAGTAAGGGAGGACAGGAACAAGTATGTGGAATCGTTTTTAATTCTTTAAAAAATACATTTTTAAAATGTCAATTTTGTTAATTAATGTTTAACTGAATATCAGGGTCGTAATCCAGCTACGATAATCTACATTTAACTATTTGTAGTTGTGTGCAATATCAGAGATCATAAGGGTCGTAACCCAGATTATCTAGATATTGCACTCATAGATCAATTATCTTAAAACAGTTATAAATGTTTTGTACAAATGTTAAGCGAAAGTACCTTGGAGTATGATTGTCTAATCCTCAAAGTATCTCCTTATTTTTAGCCTAAACGTTGTACTTAATAAATGAAATTACATTGAAAAATACAAAATAAAAATATTTAATATTTTCTCTGTTCATGCTTGAGCAATTATAATTTAATATGTAATAATTTATTTCTTTAATATTTATTAACAATTTCAGAACTGTTTATTTCTGGTCAGTTATATATTGGTTTATTATACATATATAAATATTAATTAGTTACCATCAAGATCGTGTGCCCTTAGCTGAAAAATTTCGGTACCAATTGGAACTGCTTCTGAAATATCTACTTTATAGAACATATCATCAAATGACGGCCTATTATCATTCATATCCAGAACCATTATATATTGTGTAGCATAAATATTGTAGAATCCATTCGAGATGCTCACGTTTAGCGTGTAATTCAACTGTGTTTCAAAATCTAGATGTTTTCTTAAGAAGATACTGCCGTTATACTGATCAATGTAAAACTCATTCCTTGAATCACCATCTGTAATAAATATTTGCTAACATATTATATTTATTACTACTGCTATTGTCGCAAGTATAAGTATACATCAGCTTTCTTACCAAAATTCAATAATTGAAAAAAAAAACATCATATATTCAAATAATTTTAAAAGAGATAAAATTTTGTTCCAGAGTAATACACATAATGGATATGATAGAAGTCCCAAAAAATAATAGGCAGCTCGTTGTGATTTGTTTTTATAATTAAAACCAAAATATATTTTTTATTCCGAATTTATAACAGAGTATAATCCTCTAGTGTAGCAATGTGGCGAAACATAATAGTTTTGCTCTAATTTACTCTTCAGCTCGTAGTAAAAATTCATAGATTTAATCTATTTTATGCGCTAATGAAATTTAGCGGCAAACGTTAAACAAAATAACTGAAAGCCGAAATGTTAACATTGAGTTGTTTATTTCTCTTTTAAATTTTATATAAACAATTTTTTTTTCTTTTTAACATAATTCGAATAAATCTGAGTTTTTTATTTATAGAATTTTGTAAAAATCAAGATAGATGGGTACATCTTGCAACAATATTTAGTAATTAATTATAAGCTGTCTTGATATCATGCAAGCTACTTATTGATCATACTTGATTTATAAATCAGCTACTCACCGATTATATCAAAAAATAATTGTCCTTTATTGGACCCTTCTGCTTCTATAGTATTAACAAAGTATCCGGGCCTTCCGTTTTCAATGATTTTTGCAATTTGTGGCATTCTAATAATTGATAGCTCACCAGGACCAGTCAAGTGATTGGCGGATTTGATGATCTCAATAATAATTCTACATGTGGAAGAAAGTTCACCATTATCTATGGCATCAATCTGAAAAGTGTATGGAAATTGGAAAACATTGATAACAAAACATGATGTAACGATAGAAATGACTGCGCAAATAAAAACATTGAGGACTTCAATGTCAAAGTGACATGGAATTAAATATTAAACCAAATCTATGTTCGAATAAATACAAAAAATGAGATTTTACTGTATAGATCGCTATAGAAAACGTACATACGTCGATTGCAGCTTCATGGCAGACAATTCTTTCATATTGTCACGGTCTCTTTCGACCACGAGTTGGCTCTGGGGTGAGATCCGTCCACTGCCTGTCCGAACCTAACCCTTCGGCCTGATTTGGGATCGCTAATACGGATAGATAGCTCTAGTAATGAAAAGTTGACCTATAAGGGGGTAGCAGATGGCTAAAGTATTTTGCCAAAGTTTTGTGGCTAAAGTTTTGTGTCAGTTTTTAGTTCCAATTTCTAAAATATTTCACGACAATTTGCTGCGTGAAGTCGCTTCAGATTCACTGCGATTTAGCTCTTGCAATCAATTTAACTTCAGTACGTTATTATAATCACACAAATAACAAATATTAAGTAAATTAAATAAGTTGTTTGTACTTCCTTATTTATTTATAGTTTTGCGACCAGTTTACTATACTTACAAACGACCAACTATACTTAGAGAAAACACCTATATTTATGTACTTAAACGCACACACAAAAAACCTAATACAATAATACCTATAACACAGTAATCCACACAACAAAACTGACAAACAAAGATTAAAACATTACAAAAAAAACACACCCGAACAAAACCAACTATACATCAATATGCTATGCAAATGACACATGACATACACGCACTCGCCATTCCCACTCCATTAAACATATAAGACGAGAGTCTACACATAAAACCCACACAATTAACAACTTATACAAAACAAATAACAAAATTGTAAGTCAAATTTGTTTAAAAAATATGTATATGTATATTCCTTTATTCAATAATAAATAGTCAACGACTAGTCTAGTTATACAAAAAATGAGTAAATATACAATATAGGATATAACGTACAGAGTACAAAACAAAGTACAACAAAATTCACATATTTTGAAAGCGGAACATTTTTAAAAACTTCTTAATACTATATCTATTCTTATTTTCTTTAATCTCTCTCGGCAAACCATTAAATAATCCTACCTCTTTTTTGAATAACTTCCAGCTGAGTAAACTTTCTGCTTCTTTTTTGAATAAACTTCCTGCTTCCATAGACTAGACTCTATGTAAATGTCGTTTTAGATCTTGTGTCACATTGATGTGAATGTTCAAATGTATTCTATGACATATTTCCGTGCACGAGATTATATTTATTGGCATGTGCACATTACAATTCCAAACTAAACTAAGGCCAATTACAATTAATTTGTACTCCTTACACTACTAGACCAAATAATAACAAATCGAAAAGGAAAATAAACAAATCAAAAATACAAAGTACTTATGTATTAAAAAAAAACAAACGTACTAATTCTTCAAATTACATTTCAAGTTGGAAGAAAAGACCCATACCGTCTATTCTCCTAAAATCCACGTCCCTCAATTCCATCCCTTCTTCTCATACTCTTTTCCATCCCCCTACTCCCTTCTTAATGTACAATACACGAGTTTCCCCTTACTCTCTCTACGACAATCTCTTGGACTCTTGCTCCGACCTTTCCTCCCATTCATTTCTGACTTGCCTCCCCCCTTTTCTTTTTCTCCATACTTCCTGCTCCCTTCTCTTCTTGCTTTCCCTTTTCCCTTCCTTCTTTTCATCCTATTTTCCTTCTTCCCCTTTTCCTCTTCTTTGTTATCCAATATCCTTTTCATTCAATCTACTTCTATTACTCCTCTGATTACCTTTTCCCTCCATTCCCAAAACCTACCCCCCCATCATTATTCTCTCATGCTCTTCCCTTCCCTTATTCTTATCTCATTCAATGCATTTAACAGTTAGTTTATAGCTAAGTAATATAGGTTTTATTAAGTATTCTATGTCTAACCATTCTAAAATATTTTGCATATATCGAATGATTATGTACTTGTATAGCTTTAACATACTTTGCATTGCTCTAACATTTGTAACATATGCACTTGGTTTTTATTTGCATATAATAACATACTGCCAGAATAGTTGTATATGGCAAAAATTGTGCATTATAAATTGTTACATATATATTTTATATTATATATAT
>WYDF02275752.1:0-17613 GCA_009867245.2 Adranes taylori | reverse complement strand
ATAACCCAACTCATTTGGGTAAATAAAATATGACCTGGTAATGGATTGTCGTTTTACGACGGGTTATCATCTAGTACAGCAATATATAGTTATTTAGAAAGCTGATGATTTGAACCGTAGTTATTGCGAATCCTTTCTTTCCTCGTTGTTAAGTAGATATGTGTATCGCCATTTCGTTTGCTGAAGATATACTATTCCACTTCTTACTCGGCTTGTTTACTATTAATATTTGCTACGTGTATTTACTTCTATACCATGGTTTGTTGGAACAGATCATCGCCCATCTATTTGCTTTAAATTGTGCAACTTTTATTATTGCGAATTCTTGTTTTGCAGCTTTTGCCGTCAATTTACACTCAGGAGCCCTGAAATTAAATTGTTTCCTTTTGTTCTGTTAACACTAATCTGCTGTTAGTTCTCTAGTTGTGATAATTAATGTATATTCTATTCCATAACATTTAACTTTGCAATCAAATAATTTTGTTGTACTTTGTCGAATAATGTGGATGAAGTAAGGAGATAAATTAAATAAATATAAATAAATAACTAAAAATTGGCTACATTTTCGCGCATGACCAATAACTTAAGAAAAGGGAAGAATAATTTCTGAAGTCTTGGTATTTGGAGTCCAATGAAATGTGAAAAAAGAAAGAACACAATTTTTTAAAACTCCAACAATTTATTTCTCACCTTTTGTATCTGACTTTGTGGATGAGTATTCCATTTTAAAATAAAGAAAGGAGAACTGTTACGCCTGAAGTTCTAGTAATTGGAGCCCGACTTGAAATAGAAACTATCCTGTTTCAAAGCGCCAATAATGTATTTGTCAATTTCTTGTATCGTATTAACATACATGTATTCCATTTTAAAATCAAGAAAGAAAAAGTATAACTTCTGAAGTTCTCGTGTATGAAATCCAATAAGAATTAAACAAAGAAACTGTTGCGTTCCAAAACTCCAACAATTGATCTGTCAACTTATTGTATCTGAATGACGTTGTAGTCGGATATTCCATTTTAAAATCAAGAAAGGCTAAGTGTAACTTCTGAATTTCTAGTTGGAGTCCAATCAAAATTGAAGAAAAAGAGACTACACTGTACCAAACTCCAACAATTTATTTATCAACCTCTTGTATCTGAATGACGTTGTAGACGGATATTCCATGTTAAAATCAATAAAGGAGAAGTATATAGAAGTATATCGTCTGAAGTTCTAGTCTTTGGAGTCCAATACGATTTGAAAAAAGTACCTACACTGTTTCAAAGCCCCAACAATGTCTTTGTCAACTGTTTGTATCTTAATGACGTATGTTCCATTTTAAAATCAAAAAAGGAAAAATATAACTTCTGAAGTCCTAGTGTTTAAAGTCCAATAAGAATTAAACAAAAAACCTATAGTCTTCCAAACTCCAACAATTTATTTGTCAACTTCTTGTACTGAGTTGTAGTTCCATAGTGACGATATTCCATTCTAAAAGTTAGAAAGAAGAATTATCACTTCTGAAGTACATGTAGTCCTAGTATTTTGAAATACAGACAGAAATGAAAAAAGAAACTATAGTGATCCATAGCTCCAACAATTTATTTGTGAACTTCTTGTATTGAGTTGTAGTTAGTGACGATATTCTAAAATCTGAGTGACGATATTCTATTCCAAAAGTTAGAAAGAAGAATTATCACTTTAGAAGTCCTTGTAAGTCCTAATATTTTGAAATACAGTAAGAAATGAAAAAGAAACTATTGCATAGTGATCCATAGCTCCAACAATTTATTTGTGAACTTGTTGTACACGAATCACATTATAGATATATATTCAATTTAAAATCAAGAAAGGAGAAGTATTTCTTCTGAATTCTTCGTACTTGAAGTCCAATAAAAATTAAAGAAAGAGAGACTAAGGTGTTTCAAAACACCAACAATTTATTTCTCAACTTTCTGTATCTGACATTGTGGACAGATATTCCATTTTAAAATCAAGAAAAGAGAATTATATCGTCTGAAGTTTTAGTATTTGAAGTTCCATACGTCTTGAACACAGAAACTACACTGTTTCAAACTACACTGTTTCCAACAATTTATTCGTCAACTTCTTGTATCTGACGTTCTAGTCGGAGATTCCATCTTAAAATGAGGAAAGGAGAATTACAACTTCTGAATTCCTAGTATTTGGAATACAATAAATGTAAAGAGAACGATGATATGTAAGAAAGTTGGGAAAGAGAGTTGGAAGGATGTGTTTAAGATAAATGGTGTGAGGTTAGAGAGTGTAAAATAAATTTAAGTATCTGGATTATATGTTGAATAGGAGTGGATCAGCAAAACAGCACGCTAGAAAAGCAAAAGTGACGGTAGAAAGGATGAGGTGTGTGTGGAGAAGAGGTTTGGCGAATCGATGAGAATGAAAATATTAAGTGTATGTGTAAGAAATGTAATGATAGGTGGGGCGGAACTATGGCCGGTGAAAGAAAGGGAACAGATAGAAAAAGTGAATATAGGCCATATGAAGAGAATATTAGGATTAGAAAGAAGTCCACCAAGCGAAATAGTAATACAGGAGTTAAATTAGTATAAATGTTGGGTGAGCGGATTAAAGAAATTGGTGAAATACGAGAAAATGAGATAATGGATATAAGGGAAAGATTGGTTAAAAAGTTATATATTCAGGCGATGAAACAAGAAAACATGAGAACGGAGGGAAACAAATGGGTCGAAGAAAAATATACGAAATGATAGGATGTTCAGTGTATGTTTGGAGCGAAAGAATGTTGGCAGAATGTGTAAACGTGGTAATGGAAGTGGAAGAAAATATGAAAGATGTCGAATTGCAAGAAAGAAAAGGAAGCTTTAAAGTTAGTAGATATAACAGAAAGTATCAGTGGTTGAAAGAGGAGTTAGGTTTGCCAGGATATTTGTAATGAAATAAAAGTATGAAAGAAAAAAGAGTGATAACGAGGTTTACTTGGAGTCTAATAACAATTAAAAAAGAAATTACAGTTCCAAAATTCCAATAATTTGTCAACTGCCTACATCTCAATGATGTTCTAAACCGATATTGCATTTAGAAATCACAGAAGGACTTTTTGAATCCTAGTACTTACAGTACAAATTGAAAAAAATACACTACAGTGCTCCAAAACTTGAACAATTTCTTTGTCAACTTTGTGTATCCTAATGACATTGTAGATGGATATTCCATTTTGAATAATATTTGGAGTGCAACAACAATTGAAGAAAGAGAGATTACTGTGTTCCAAAGCTCCAATAATTTATTATTCAACTTTTTTGTCTGATGTTGTGGAAGGATGTTCTATTTTAAAATCAACGGGAGGGGAAGTATAACATCTTCAGTTCTAGTGTTTGGTATCCAATACAACATAAAAAGAATCAACACAGTTACAAAGCCCCAGCAATGTATTTTTCAACATCTTGGATCTTAATCAAGTATATTCCATTTTACAACCAAGAAAAAAGTCCTTTTGTTTGTCCTTTCAATAAGAATTACGCAAAGAAGCTATAGTATTTCAAAGCTCCAACAATTTATTTGTCACCTTCTTGTATATGAAGTACATTGTAGACGGATATTCCACTTTAAAATCAAGAACGGAGAAATGCAACTTTTGAAGTCTTAGTCAAATAAAAATTTAGAACGCAAACTATTGAGTTCCAAAACTCCACCAATTTATTTATCAACTTCTTATATCTTAATAACATTGTAGACGGTTGCGTCAGTGTTCAGTTTACAATCAAGAAAGGAGACGTATAACTTTTATAGTCCTAGTATTTGGAGCCTAGTAAAATTTGTAAAAAGAAACTACACTGTTCCGAAACTCCAACAATGTATTTGTCAAATTTTTGTATCTGAATGATTTTGTAAACGGATATACTATTTGAATGTCAAGAAGTGAGAAATATAACTCCTGAAGTCTTAGTGTTTGAAGTTTAATAAACATTGAACAAAGAAACTATAGTGTTACAAATCTCGAACAATTTATTTGTCAACATTTTATATCTGAATAGCATTGTAGATGGATATACCATTTAAAAATCAAGATAGACAAAGCATAACTTCGGAATCCTATTATTTAGAGTCTAATAAGAATTGAAAAAAGATACTAACAGTTCCAAAATTCCAATAATTTATTTGTCAACTTCTTGTATTTGAATGACATTGTAAATAGGTATTGCAAATTCAACAAAGAGAAATGTAATTTTTGGAGTCTTACTACTTGGAGTCCAAATTGAAAAAAAGAAAGTACAGTGCTTCAAAAGGTGAACTTGGTGTATCTGAATGATGTTGTAGAAGGATATACCCTTTTAAAATCAAGAAAGGCGAAGTATAATTGCTGATGTCCTAGTATTTGGAGTTCCATAAAAATTGAAAACAGAACTACAGTATTCCATAGCAGTGTTCCAAACAGTGTTTCAAAACTTCAACATTTATCTGTGTCCTTCTTGCATCTGAATAAGAACTCCAAGTACTGAACTAGGACTCATCTAATATAAAATAGATAAATCCATTTAAGTAATGTAATAGAAAATGAGAGTTTAACAACAGCCTCTTTACTCTATAACAAACTGGAGGGGGGAGAGGAATATAGTTATGCACAAATATAACCAACTATTTGTAATTTTAGCTGAATTAAATTCTTACATATTTCATATAGTATTTCATATAGTACAAGTAGGATAAAACTAAAATATTTTAGGTGTGGAAAGTCCAGAAAATTATAGCTATCTTT
Source organism: Adranes taylori (assembly GCA_009867245.2). Taxonomy (NCBI): domain Eukaryota; kingdom Metazoa; phylum Arthropoda; class Insecta; order Coleoptera; family Staphylinidae; genus Adranes; species Adranes taylori. The sequence goes on along the minus strand of WYDF02275752.1, from coordinate 12,875 downwards.
GTAGAGACGGTAATACAATACCACTTGTTCAAAACGGCAAAGCGAGTAAGCCGTGTATTTGGGTAGTTAAACCGTGGCCAGTTGTTGCTACTAGAAGGTATAAAATATTTATTATAGCGTATTTTTAAAGCGTATTACTTTAAACATATTCTCCCATAATCTGTTTGGTACAATAATTTTGTACTTTAAATTAAATTACTAAATATAATCTATTCTATTATATACTAAAAGCGTGCGACTCGTGATATGAAATTTTTGGAAGGGTCCTATCTTGGCTTTTCTTGATTAAATGGAAGCTTCCCGACAAGGTTAAAAATATTCTGATTTATATCGACCATTTTTTTGAAAAAGACATTTCGAAAAATATTATAAATTTTTCAACAAATCGAAAAATAGTATTATTTATGAAATTGTCAATTTTCTATAAATCAATTTTCTTGAAGAAAAGTGCCAAAATAATTTAAATATGACAAATCCATAGATTTTTGAAAATGTAAATTTGCCTTCTGGAAAGGTCGTACCTAGAAGATTTCAAATTGAACTAGCTTTTCAGAATTGATCTCAAATAATAACGCTAAATAATTGATGCATAAGACTAGAGGAATCATGTTTTAAGAAAATGAAGGGACAATGGAAAAACATGGCTCCAAAATTGGACTACCATAAAATCTATGGTCGAATGAAAAATCACTTTAAAGTTCAGGGAAGGTCTTTCCGGCACGTCAATCTATCCGCGACGTAAGCAAATAAGGGGACCGGTGGATTCATGGATAGGCGATTTCAGTGGCACATCACGTCAGGGTAAGGATACATTGGTTTAGGTTAGTTTAGGCTAGGCTGAGTCTGGGCTGCGAGTCTGGGAGAAGCACACAAGACTTCTCTAATAGAAATCGCTTAAAAAATCAGGAAAACATGAATAGAATCTAAAGTAGTACATCACACAATTGTATGTGTTATATTTACGAACTATAACTTTTAGTAAGAAAGCCGTTGAGATACAAAACTTTATGAAATCCATAAATATCGAATTTTCTAAACCTTGGCAATCAGCGTTCACTGCATTACTGGAAACTATTAGACAAAGAATCGAACCATTAAATCCGATATTGACAATTGAGACTTATTTAGACGAAGCCAATGGTTTTCTGAGTGCTAATAGTTTTACTGGTTGTCATCCACCAAGAACTATTCGGGTACTTTATACAAAGTATAGATAAATTTGTTTAATTGTTAGTAACAATTTATTCCTAGATGTGTACAACATCGAATATAGCGAATGCAAAATGTGGTTGGATGCGTGAAGCTGCTGCTGTTTATGGAATAGAACCTGATTTAGATTGCGTGAAAGCCAATAATGTTACGCATTGTATGGAGGCAATTAACTATGGTGAAGCTGATGTAGTTATTGTTCCTCCGGATTTTGTACAGATTGGAAAAAGGTAGGTTAAATATTTTCTTTCAAAATTAAAGAATCTTGAATAACAAATACAATTTTATACTTCATTTTTATCTAGTATTTACAGGTCCAATGCTGCTAAACAGCTCAGACCTATTCTAGAGGTTGTCGGCTTGCCCGATGACAAGTGGGCCTCAGCAACAAGGGGCCTCTAAGTCCGCCCTTTAACATAGGTAATTAAATCAATACTGGAGAGCAACAGAAATATCTGTGTGTGGTTAATGATATTTAACTACACACTGATTTATCAATTTAACCATGTAGTTAATGACATCACATTAAATAAATATTTTGCATCTTTTTAACTAAAAAGAAAGTAGAAGTATTAAAGCAGAGAAGTATTGTAGAGAAGACTATAGATCTTATAAAGATGTTATGCATGCAAATACTCTGATTTCGAGGCCCCAGAAATGATTTGTCTTACTTTGAATGATGATATTCACAAACATGGCAAATTTTTGGGTACAGTAAAGTTGATGTCAAAGTATGACCCTGTCCTTTCAGTTCACGTTTCGGCAGTGCAAAATATGCCCCTGCAAAGAATCAAACAATTGGAACGAAATGGAAAGTCTCAAAGGAAAGGGCGTGGTGGACTAGTTACATACCTAAGTAAAAGTTTCTGAAGCTAAATATGATTCTATTTGATTCAACACAAGATATTTCGCATTGTTGTTCTATATGAGTTGAATGAGGAGTTATGCGAACAATTACTCTCAGTTTGAACAAGTAATGACGGTACAGGACACGGACTTTCAAATCTAGTGCAAGCCATCATGGACATTATAAAGATCTACAAAGAAAATCGACCAAAATGGCTGGTGGTCAGCATATTCACAAATGCTCGTATTTTAAATTTATTGATAATTGAAACGACAAAGTCTTGTGTGCCAGTTACTTCATTTAAGTGATACTAATAACACATACTTTACATACCAGTGGTTACTTTCAACTCATTTATTAAAACAATATCAACACCTGAATTGATAGCAGTAACAAGATCTTCAGGTGTAAGTACGGAAAAATGTACTTGACCTTTTGACAATCTTCTTAAACAATCTAGCCTAAAAATATTCTAAAATAAATATAAGCTAATAAACATTATATTCTTTGTTAATTTTTTATATTATTCTTAAGCAAAACTTTTTTCATCGGAAATGCATAAAAAATCTAAATATGAAATTAAACATTGAATTCAATACGCGAATGTCAAGAGATAGAAATAATACAGGGAAACAATAAAAACTGGATAAAACTAGTCAAACCTGTCAACTCCAATAACATATTCTACTTTACTCTCTGGACTATCCATTATAGGACAATATTTCCCTGCCCTTCGAAACCCACCTTTGCCGTCGACTAAGCATATTGTATCTGAAATATAAAATTTTGCATTTAAAAATTTTTGGTCTTTAAACTTATAAAATAGTTAATAAATCTCATTTAACCCTCGTATCCATATATGGGGTCTTTAGAGAGCCCCAGACTTGTTTTAAGCTTACTCCTCTTGTTTCTTCAGTGATATGGTACTAGGCCTCTAGGAATGCCTCATGTGACATTTTATAAAGCATTTCCAGAGTGGCTTTCGATTAACAAATTTTTCATTAAGAATTTATTAAAAAACAAGATAAATAAATTATACTTTCAGTAAAAAAACACACCGTACCGGGACTTTACATACCATGTAGTGCAATGATTTATTTAGGCGCGTAGCTTAGAATTGATAAAAAGGTTATTTGGAGGTTTTAATAAATTCATACACTAATAGAATGAAATATCGATTTATGGAACATTGCTTGATTAAAACTAAGATTCAATCCGCACATTAAGAATGGCTGTGGGGATACATATTGTTGAAAATCATATAGGATTCGAAAAAATGAAACTCTTAAAATGAATATGCGAAACAAGGTGGTCATGAAAATCTAATGCAGCGACAACTATATTTGGATGTTTTAGTGATCCTTATGCCAACACTTGTATAAACGTTGACATTAATACAACCCTTTGTATTTGCGTGTTTATCTATACTACAAGATTCAGAAAATTTTATTCCAAAGAATTTTATTGATTCCAAAGAATCAAAGAATCATTGAAACAATATTGTCCGTGTTTACCTATTTATACATATTTGAAACTATAACGCATTTATCCAGTCTTTTACAAACTTGGATAGCTTGGATATATTTTCCGGATGGAATTTAGTAGAATCAGCTACAAGAAAATTAAAAGAAGAATCTGAAACATTTGAAAATGTTCACGGAAAGACCTTACAATTGGTAAATACATGCAACGATCAAATTTTTACTTTAAATAACAAAACTTTAGAAATCAATCATTTGGGAACCACTTTGCCGCATAAGAGGCAAAAAAGTAATGACAGATGAGCTTATACAAGATGAGGCAAATTCTGTCGAAGCTTTAACTAATTTCAAAATAAACTTTCTAATTTAGTAATGGATCATATTGTCCAGTCATTAGATTCACGTTTTGTTCAACATAAACAGTTGTTTCTCGAGTTATCCTGCATGGAAGCTAAATTTTTTATTTTATTACTGAAAAAAGTGTTGAAAATGGGTCTTTAAATTATGTTAGGTATATTGTTCTAGTTTTACGTAGGTTTATAGTAGTTAATAGTTTTAAAACTTTATATCCGATGGGCGATACTTTTTCTATAACATATTGCCCGTGCCATAAGACTCTAGTTATTTATTGGATGTTCTTTCGAATTTTGGATTATTTGTTATGTCACGTAATTCCAAGAATAAAATTCAGCGAGCTAATTTATGAAAAATTTGATATAAACGTTCTTCCGAGAAATTGATGGTGTGAGAATTGTTCAATTTGTACTGATTGGAATTGATTTGAACTGATGTGATCTAATTTGAATTGATTTGATCTGGTTTGATCCGATCTACTCTGGTTTGATCAGATTTGATCAGATTTGAACTGATTTGATTTGATTTGATATGATTTTATCCGATTTGATCTGATTTGATCTGATTTGATCTGATTTGATCTGATTTGATCTGAATTGATCTGAATTGATCTGATTTGAATCTAATTTGACCAGAGATTCCAACAAAATTTCAAGTATATGTGTTCCCGTATTCCCGTGTTCCCATATTCCCGCTATCCCATATTCCCGTAGTCCCATATTCCAGTATTCCATTATTCTCGAATTCCCGTATTCTCGTATTGCCGTATTCCCGTATTCCCATATTCCCGTATTCCTGTGTTCTCGCTTTAAGTAAATAAAAACACGCGTATATATGAATGCAACATTTGTAAGAATTTTAAAAATATGTGTTCCCGAATTCCCGTGTTCCTGTATTTCCGTGTTCCCGTAATACCGTGTTCCCTATTCCAGTATTCCCGTATTCCCGTGTTCACGTATTTTCGTATTTCCGTATACCCATATTCCAGTATACCAGTGTTCCCGCATTACGACCCTAACTACCACGGCCTGCGACCGCGAATTTGTCGCAAGCAAGCATATGGCTTAACAATATTTCAAGTATATGTGTTCCCGAATTGCGCGCCCTACTATGTTAAATGTTTCCTGAAACATTGATCGAAAGTGGTTGAGCAGTTTAAAAGCCCATAGGTAATATACATACATCCTTTTTTATATAGATAGATTTATATATTTATTTATTTATTTTTTGGAAAATATTTAAATTTTTCAAATAACTTCTTTGAAATTTATCAAACTCTCTAAAAAAATGTATAGCCTGGTATATATAATTTAAAACGAATTAAAACCAATCGTCTTTTGTTTCATTTAATAATATGACATATGAGCGTGGGAAAGTATATGACAATGAGATTTAAGAGAGATTTTAAAAGGAAAAACAATTGTCAATCATATGCAATGTGTTTGTGTGCTTACGTATTCTTATTGTTAAGAATCTATTACCGTAATAACAAATAAAGAATTGTTAAGATTATTAAGGCCTATATATTTGGAACTATAAGAGTGGGACCCAACATATTCGTATTATTGTAAAGCAAATCAAAAGGGCTACCAAAATATAAGAAAATATACAGGGTGTTAGTAAAACATTTATGAAACAATTTTTCATTGCTCAAAATAGATGAAGTATATTTAGTTGGTCATACTGATAAAAGTGAGGTTCCTTGGTCTTACATAAGCTCCCCAGCTTTCATTTTTCCAGTTTTCATAGGAACTGAGATATTTAGAGTAGTATACTTTTTCTTCAAGGTCAAATTACTCTGGCGCTATGACATACGATTTTTTTAACTCACTTAATCGCTTAAGTATTAAGAAACTTTCGACACAAGAAATTAAAAAAAATTCTTCTGAAACTTTTCGAGAAAATGGACCCTAAAGTTAGCAAAACAAAAAACAGCCTGTATATAAGTTAAATTGTGATTTTGGAAAAAAATGTTTCAAACTAAATCGAAGGGTCTTTATGTAGCCTATTCAATAAAGTTTATTCGAATGTACTATCTTTTATCGTTCCTGAGATATTTCAGAAAGTTTGTTAAGCTTCAAACGTGGCAACACTGCTTACTATACAATTTGGCAACATAGAACTTTTTTATTCGACACATAATACAAGGTACTATATGTGTGCAAAATTTCAATCTCCTAGTTTGAATACGAAATTTCTGAACAAAAAAGATGGCTCCTGTCCGCCATATTGGATTTATAAAAAAAATGAAAAAAGCGGGCTCATAGTCTACAACTGTCTACCAAATTTCGTCTAGATCGGTCCCATAGGAAAGGAGAAATTCTTGAACATACAGACATACATACATACGTACATACAATCTAACAGGACCGAAAAATCGACCCTTTTATTTTTTGAGCAAGAAATTTTTTTTTAGAAAAAACAGTACCTATATGATATATTATATACCTATATGGTATATGAAAGATAAAAAAGGTGGCAGATCCACCAAGCTCTGACTCTGAGAGTTCCGAAGATGATCCGATATTATATTCAGAAGAATACGCAGCAACTACACTTTAGTAATGTACAACAGAAAACAAAGTAGAAATTCTGCAGATGGAAGAAAGTAGTATGTTTTCGTGACGTTGGCCACACAAACCAGATAAACTTACCTTACCTGTGATATATCGGAAATAATACAAATTATTCATAAGCTACAGCAACAAAACAAAAGAGGAGTTTACATTATTCCTGAAATGAAGAGAAATGCAACCTATAAATAGTTGTTTTTCATAAAATAAGCTCTTGTGTTGTAACCCGTTAGTTAATTTTCTTATTAAGTACAGTTTTAAGCAGTTTGTCGCTTTTTTTTTGCAATTGTCATAACTCCAAAAGTAATTTTCCGATTTAAATAAAATTTGGACCCAAAACTTATAAAGTTGTGTGCGTGGTTCGAGTTTACCAAGCAATGTTATAATGAAGCTAATGTTGAAAGTAGATAACACTCACTCTTAGTTGTTGCCCCAAATATCTGTGTATCTGGACCACAGTGACTTAATTTAAAAAAAATATATGTACAAAAAAATATACAAAACTAGGATGAATTATCTTCTTTCTACATTTAAGGTTAATCTCTGCCTGGCACACGTACACAAAAAAGTACATTGAAAAAGCGTTTAATTGACTATGATAGTCATATATAAACTTTGTGTGATGTAAATTTAGGACCGAGTGAACCAAGTTGACCTTATATGAAGAACCAAAAAGAAAACAATCTATTGACTTGAATCCGTGCCTCTAGATTTCAACCCAAACTCATTAATCACTTGACTTCCAAACTAATTTTTTCCATTTTCGTTTTTCAGAGACTACAACTTAGAAACCCTGTTTTATGAAACTTCAGATGATTCAAATAAATATATTACAGTCGCTGTTATAAAAGCCAATTCACACATCGAACGTATTGAAGACTTACGCAATCGCAAGGCTTGCTTTCCAACATACGATGGTATAGCATGGAATTCCGTCTTGCAACTGTTGAAACGTAAAGGTTTAATCAATATATGCCACCTGACACCAGAAAAAGCAATGTCTACATTTTTTGGTAATAGTTGCGTACCGAATATAGCGTCAAATAGTTCAAAGAATCTGAAAATGAATTGCCAAAGTTCTTATGAAGGCGATTATGGTGCTATAAGATGTTTAGGTAGAGGCGATGGAGATGTTGCCTTTTTATCAAGAAATAACCTAGAAACATTTTTTAGTAGTAAGTTTGTAATTTTTAATGAAATGGTTTTTTTTTTATATAGACTACGTTGTTCTTTCAGTTTCGTTGTTAATTAAAAATAAATAAATTTACAATAATCCTCATAAAAATTACACCATACATAGTAATTCAAATCTTTAACCTGATGAAAATAATAAAACAACACAAACTAAAACATAACAAGAAAAAGAACCAAAACGAAATCTAATTTTCTGTCTCGCAGAAGAGAGAAAGAAATACTTCTTTTTTCTTTTCTTTTTCGTCTCTGAACTGAAATCAAACTTTGAAATAAAATAACTTCGTTTCTATAAACCTACATCCATCATGACGCCCCTTTTATGTCCTTTTCCATTTATTCTCCTTTCATTTCCCTCTATTCCAGCCTTTAAAAGTGTTTTTTTATTCTTTATCTTCTTAACCACATTCATATTCCCGGTATTCTGTTTTAAGCAAGAATATCAATTTGCCTCTACTTCTCTTTCTTCCTTCGTGCATTCAAAACCCTCATACTCTCACCCTGTGCTCCTGCAATTTGTCTTTTTTCTAGTATATTGTTTTATCTCAACTTTTATCCACAATCTATTACCTTTTTCTTCATTCCCATATCTAAATCTAGCAAACATTCTTTTTTCACTCATACACATCCCAAACTGGAAGTACTCAACATTCCATTTTCTGTTGTAATTTCCTTATATCTACCAACACTTAATCTTGCATCCCTTTCTTGGCTTTCCACGATTTTCATACTTTATACTACTTCTTTAGTGAGATTTCCTTTTTAGATTATTTTTTATTGTATCTCTCTATCGACCATCATCAAGCGTCTTTCAGGACCAGTTTTCAAGGGTATTTTTTTATCCTTACCGTTTTTATTATATCGAAATATATCCTTATCACCAACGTATTATCTTCAATCACCATTATCTTTCTTTCGCATACTTTGTTTAAATCCTAAGTTCCTACATTTATTCTTATCCATTTATTGCCAAACTAAAGTGGGCCTTTCACCTCTAATTTTTTCTTCATATACCTTACATACTTTCTTTCGATTTCCTTTTTCTCGTTAACGGCCCATACTTGCATCAAAATACTCATCACATATGCATTCAGTATCATCCAACTCATTCTCCACCGATTCACAAAACTTTCGTTCTCTCCTCATTCTTTCCGTCGTAACGTTTGCCTTCCTTGCGATATATTAAATATACTCGTTGCATTATCCACTCTAACTAAGGATATATTCCAAATATTTAAACTTTCTCACAACTTCTATTCCATCACTGCCCTGTTCGAAACAGTCACTCCTACTATCCCTCCCTATCAATTCTCTTTCCCTTTCAATTCTCTTAGTTTCTCTCGACTATAAGCATAACCTGCTTTATCGTCTACAAACACTTACTCATATTCTCTCATTCCCTAATGTTACATTTCCTGGTTATACATTCTTCATCGCCCTCTTCAAATCACTTCAATATATGTTAAATAAGTTCGATTTAGCGGGCAGACTTCTTTACTCTAACTCCTTTTTTTACTCTAAACCATTCTGATACTCACCTATCTACCACTTTCTTACCGTCATACACCCACCTTCTAATTCCTTTGAGATTCCTACTCCTTCATTTTGTATTCGCTTAATTAATTCAATATAAATTAATTTAATAATTTAGTTTTTATATAATATTAATGGTCAAATAAATTTAATTCGTTGAAAAAAACCTTCCCGCCAAAGCTTATATTGTGCAAATGCAAATAAAGAGAGAAAAACGGACAGATGAAAAAAGCTCGCATTTCATTTGCGATTTTTGAAGAGAGGCATTCTATTTGATTTACGACCACCAAGAAATGGAACAAAACATTTTATGACTAACGGTTTTTCTAACCGCCAAATTTTATGAGTTTTTATTCATTCCACAATTACTAGGAATTTTGCTAGAAAAGTTTCTAAATGTTTTCGTTTCGAGACTACTAGACTGAATGTATGCATTTCTATAATACTCGTATTTTGATATTGCATATGCGGTCGTATTCCATACAAAACAATCAACTGATTGAAACGTTTTTCTATTCATAATTTTTAGTAATTAAAATCTTAATTATACGAGGACTGCTTAAAAAATATTTTATATGTTTTCACTGTTCAGTTGACTAAACAAATATTAATTAATTTTCTAGGGGTCAATTCACGCGAACAAATTTCCAACGTGCGCGATACTTATAAACTTTACAATGATAAAATTTGCTAACTACAAGTTCAAAGTAAGATTACAAGTTCAAACTAAAATTCAGACTCTAAATAATAGAACCACGATCCTGTTTTGATATAATTAAGTCCTATAACAATTTTCGCCCATAATCTCTCCCTGACAACTTTATCTAATTCTGTCTTGACGTCTAAGAACAATAAGTACAATAAGTTCCTCTCTTCACATAATTTCTGTTGAACAATATGAGTATAATTCAAATTATCCGCCCTTTCCTAAACCCCGGTATTAGACAAGAGATGCAAGCTTAAATTTTCAGCGCTATCATGTGATCTTTTCCTCTGTGCTATGAGCTCAGCAACTAATAAACTCTATTTGTGTCCTACCTTTAGGTTTTTAATAATTTTTGAAATCATCAGGAGACTTTGTCACAAGCTTTGGATGTTTTATAATTAAATAATGTTGTAATTTATTAAAAAGTTTTTCATTGCATACTACACAATTTAGCGAACATTTAAAAAAATCCTTTATCAGTTAGATATGTGGAATCTAATACTCTTTAAATACATAATTTTTGGTTTCGTCCTATATCGAAATTTACATTTCCATTCAGTTAATATTTCACATAATTTTCAATTCCTTCTACAGGAAGCGGCGGTAAATTCTGGACAAAATTCAATTTCCCGCCGTTCTATACCACTTCAAGAGGTCGCGATTGGCGTTGAAATAGTTTGATAAATGAACTACAAATTCATAACCTCAAAAAACACTCGCAATGTTGATAACAAGTGCGGAGTATAATCGAAGAGCCGCGATTATCGAAAGTGTTCGCGCTGGGCGCTAAGAGACAGAAATCATTCGATTCTTCGGATACCCAAGATCGACTGTTTATAATGTCGTCGCCAGTCGGACTTCTCCTCCGTTGACTTCTCCTCCGTCTTCTTCTCCGTTGGACTTCTCCGATAACCAGTCGGAGAAGTCCATCGAAGGTTTTGCAATATCGGCATTCATTCGAAGGAGCGTGATGTGAGGAGGCTCAAAATCATTCAAAGGGCTGTTTTTGAGGATCCAAAGCAGTCGATTCAAAAATTGTCCCCGGTTGTGAGTGTGAGTGAAATAACTATGCGTCGAATCGTTGAGGAGGACCTCTGCTACAAATCTTATACAATTAAACTGAAACAGATGCTTTCCGAAGTTGGTAGGAAAATGCGAGTTGAGCGCTGTAATCTGCTTTCGTGTACTTTCCGGAACAAAGAATTTTGGCCTCCAACAGCCCAGATTTAAATCCTTTGGACTTCTATGTACGGAGCGTAGTTGAACAAGTCCAGACGTCTAAACTTCGCATCATTGAGAGCCGCTACTGAAAAGGTATTTGCCGATATGGAGCGTGACTCATTAAAACATTTATTCCTCCTTCCAACCATACTCCTACATTGCTCGTCAAACTCTCTTCTTCGCTCTAATTCATTCCCGTACATGCATTAATTCCCGCACAATGCTCCCACATTTCTCATCACTTCCATATATCCTACAAATCTTTTCGCTCCCATCCATCTTCTTCTTCTTTAAGTGCCTTGTCCTTGAAGAACGTTGGCCATCAGTTGCATTATTTTTATTTTGTCTACTGCTGTCCTGAATAGTGAAGTGGTACTTTATCCGTACAATTGGCGTAGATTCCTTAACCATGATATCTTCCTCCTTCCTTGTCCACGGTGACCTTATATTTTTCCCTGGATTATCAGTTGTAGTAGCTGGTATCTGTCGTTGCGCATAACATGTCCGAAGTACTCTAGCTTCTTTTGACGGTTACTAAGCTTTTATTAATTTATGTTAGCACTTCTACGTTCGCTTTTCTCGCTGCCCATTGTATTTTCAGCATTCTTTGGTAAGTCCACATTTCAAATGCTTCCAGATTTTTACCCCTGGATTCTTTTAGTATCCATGCTTCCATACCGTAATGTAGAACACTACAAACATAACAATGTAAGAATCGAGTTCGTGGTGAACCGACATGTTCATACCTTTTTCATTTTTATGAATGAGCTTCTAGCATACTCAACTCTACATCGAATTTCCACTGAATTATCACTGTGTTCATTTAACCAGCTTCCAAGGTACTTGTACGATGAAACCTTGTCGATAAGGTCACTTCTGACTAGTAGAATGCCTTGCGTTGCATTTAATTCTTTCCCACTTACCATCCATTTGGTCGTTTGACTACTAGTCGCAGACCCATGCTCTTGCACTCAGCTTATGAGACGAGACGGAAAATAGTTGTCGCGCCAATATTATTATTCTCACAGCGAATATATGGGCCTGCTATTGCACTCACAGCATTGAGTCGAGACGGAAGGGTTGTGCCTTCTAAAATTCCGCGCCGCTGACTCGAAAGGGAAATTAATTATTTTGATAAGCGCGAATACTCGCCAATAGAACTATACCGCTGCTTCGTACAATATTCTGTGCTAAGCCACGAACTATTGATTCGTTTTGAATTTATTCAAACTGATCATTAATAACTGACGCAGTGTTATTTTTAAACTCTATTCTGACAATTTAATTTTAAATCATTGTGTGTGCTACTATTAACTATAACCAGAGTAATTGTTGTGTAAAATATACGTGATTATTTAATTATAAGACAACATTTAAGCTAAGAATTTTCACTATTCCACTTGCCTCTGCGCGAATTATAATCCGACTTACGCCAGTCAACCAACAATGATCTCTGAATCTCTGTACACCCTCGAGCACATACCCACTTAGTGACCGTATTCAAGAGCCGCGTATTCAACCGCACATCGGCAATATGTTGCAAACTACGCGTCTTCTAAACCAGCATCTAACCTTCTCACTAGAGGAGAAACAGTTGGTCCCCAACTGTTGAATTTCGATCAATCATCATCATCATCATCAATCAACCCATTCCCGTCCACTGCTGGACGTAGGTCTCCCGTTGCCTTTTCCATGTGTCTCTGTTCTGTGCGGTTTGCATCCAGTTGTTGCTGACACGCTTCAGGTCATCAGACCATCTT
>WYDF02275751.1:0-31399 GCA_009867245.2 Adranes taylori | reverse complement strand
CCATTTGTATATGGACGGATAGGAATGCATGCGTGCCACTTTTGTACGGCGTGTGCTGGAAATAAGTGGAATAGAAGCGTGCATACTAGATACACTGCTATGGTTTGCTGCTACGCATATTGTACGCTGTGTATAAACTCCTGTAGCTATACTGAATTGAATGAAAGACTATACCACGTCCTAAAATAATGAGTGCAGGACTCTATAGGGCCCGTACCGAGGAGTAAAACCTGACCGAGGCTCATGTCTATAAAAGCGAGATTTTTAAGCATATAAATCAGTGTCTGATTTATTCTCGAACGACTCAGCCGACAGCAGTATAAGCCATATCTCCAGCCACCTTTCAGCATTTGAACGCCATTGGTAAACAATTTTATATAGCTTACACTGTTTATTTGTATTACATGTGTTGAATATCTCTACTTCTCCCTCTTGCCTATCATTTAACCTGTTTCGATCTTACTAGAGCGTATACTGCTGGTTTCTGGTTCACAGTGAGTTGTAATCACTTGACGAAGTGACGTCTGTGGTTCACGGCTTTACGCATCTTGTCTTACAATGTTTTCCTTTTCTCTCCATACATTACTAGAGTGTATACTGCTGGCTTGTGGTGCACAGTCTGTTGTAATCAAGATGTTGCACGTATATGGTACTTTCCTGGGTTGCCTATCTTTTCCATTATTAGTGCTGTGTGCTTGAGAATTGTCCCCGACCTCCCGCTGTGTTATTGATAGCCTGTACACTCTTACGATATTTTGTTTGCTATTGATTTATTATTTTATCACCGCCTTTTTCATATCGCTTTACATGCACCGCTGTTGTTTTTATATGCACCGCTATTGACAATTATTATTTATTTGTGCTGTTTGATGTAAAACCGCTTAGTTGTATTGTTTTGTTTATGATAATTTCGCTATTATTAATTTAACCGCCATTAATACGTCATTCAATTAAAATCAACATTTATTCTTTTAATTATTAATGACATTTATTTGTGCATATATATTTCTTTCTCTGTTTGTATTGTCTATTAAGAACAATAAACGGTTTGTTAAAACGTTAATACTGTTTCAATCATTAGCATCAAGTTTATTACAGCTGCCCACAAGAAGACGAATCTTGTACATCTCCCAAGACTCGCAGCTACCTGTGCCCCCAGTAAGCCCCTGAGGACCGAAGGGACAACATCAGTTACAGAGTGCGATCTCAGGTTAAACGGACCTGGTGCCCGAGGAACAAATTTACGAAGGCCGTTTTTATTCTGCAAAATAATAAAATATTTGTTTGCGCCATCTGTGACAACGCTAAGGCTCCCCATTAATAGCGTCACAAGTGAGACCTCGTTACAATAATGCATATATTGCAAGATAGGTAACAAAATAGTATAATATTAGCTTGCATTTTATGCGTTCAAAATTCAATCTGTAAAACGATGTCAATTCAAGGTTCTTGACAACTTCGTGTTCATCATCCCATCAACGATATTAAGTACATTTTCTTTTTCTTACGCAATATATTTCTCTTGGTGCCTATCCTGTATGAATGTTGATAATCAGATTGCTTCCTATAACCTTCCTAACAGCTGTTCCTGAATATATTACGATTGTCACTCCTGGCCAGTGTCTAATATTTTTCAACCATGATGTTTGTCCACGCCCTTGACCCCTTCTTCCCTATATCTTGCCTTGCAATATTAATAATATCATTTTATATTTCTCATTTCGCGCATTACATGTCCTAAGTATGCCATTTTCCTGATTTTCACGCTATGCACAATGTCCAGTTCCTTTTGCGTCCGTTGTATCTTGGTGTTAATTGTGACAGGGTATGTGTATGTGATTCCGACAATAAGACCAGATTTTTAGATGTTACTTCAGTCACGGTTCAGGCTTTTACTCCATACAGAAGTTTGTAGAACATATAACACCTTAGTACTCTTGTTTTTATACCAATATTCAGATGGATATTACATAAGACCTTTCTGAGACGACTGACAGTAGATCTTGCCTTTTCTATGCAGCTTCTACGCCAATTCATAACATTGATAGGAGTACATGCAAAAATTATTTATTAGTATTACAATAACTTTATCATAGAATTTCATATGTATAGACTGATTTTTATAATAAAGATGAGATTTCTAATTTAGATGTCAAGCGGTGTGTTTCTATTGTCTAGCACCCGCTTTCCGAAAAAGATTACTCCAGCATTACCAATAATTAGTAACACTAGTCAACAAGCTCATCAATCCAACAAGGTGAATAAAAGCATTTACAATTTTAAGCTTTTAAGTATCTCAAATTTGGTGGCAAACGATCCATCGCGGTAATTTGTATTTTTCCGTAATTAGCTCTCCTTTATCATGAACTAACTGAATGTGTCGACTTGTTTTTCTTATTATGATCATTAATTAAAACGAAACTTTGGTGTCAATTATAATAAAACCTGGAGTCAGAAAAAATATGTTTGTGGAACTAAACTCACTAAACAAAATGGAAAAAAAGATAACAAACACTAGCAACAAAACATTTGGAACAGATTACAGAACTATTAAAGAAAAACAAAACCTGCTTTGGTGCAAAGTATTACAATTGTAAAGAATCATTAAATGTGTAACATGTTAAAACAATTTGTTTCGATTAAAAAAAATTCATTTGCATAAACTAAAAGTTTCAATTTGTAAGTTTGCGCAATTATAAAAATCATAAAACGTAAAGAAGCTTCAAATGACATACAAATGTAACTTCGTTTAGTATTCAAGTAAACGTTCGCAATAACCTAGGTATAGAAATCTGGCAAGACGTCCGTCATCATAGTCTCGTAAGGACAAGTCTGTATGACCCAAAGACCCTCATAGCAGGCTGGGTAACCAAGTAGAACGAAAAGCAGTAGGCGGCAGACGCTTGCAGAAGGAGCAAAGAGACTACTACTACAACGGCCGTTTATATTCTTTGTCATAAATTAAACTATAACACACGATGGGTAGATGGGTTGTCTTGCCCTCAGTAAATGCCGCTAAATCCTCTCGTCTCATAAATGAAGCGAACCGTTAAACGATTTTTAAGGTACATTCGCATCAAGTAAGAATAAAATAAACGAACTGTTGGTGATGAATATTTATTCTAAGTGTTGGAAAATTAATGTATACGTGAATAAGATGAAATGATAGAAAATTAAGAAAGTAGAAAACCTATTGTCACATTATCACATGGGTAATGAATTTGATTAACGTAGTATTGCTGAACTGAAATCCATTAATGTATACCATTTACACCTTCATTTAACTCATATACAGTATTCCAAAAATACCAACTTTCTAGATAATACTAATAGATTTATAGAAACTATTCCTTTTTAGACTTTAATTCTTACGTTATTTTCATGTGCAAAACGACGAGTAAACTGAAAGTACTACACATTCAAAGTAGTAAGTAACTATTTATAATTTTCAAATTAAATATGTAGTACGAATATAATATGAAAATGTAGAAATTTAACATAAATGAAAAATGTTAACATAGGAAGCGCCATAAAGGTCCCATTGGACCAACAGGTTAATGTATGTTTGACCAACGGACAACATAGAAATATAATTCAGATATCTGCTGTAGACCGTATGCCCCACTTTTAGAGTAAATAACTAGTTTAAAGGACAGTCGGGGACTATTCGTAATGAAAAATCAAGTTGAGCCTACATTCTTACAGTTACATTTCATTGTGGCCCTCAAACAATACAATATGAATTTTTAACGTTTATTTCTGCGCAAGAAAAACTACTAGTTTCATATAAGTAGTTTGTTTAAACAGTTAGATACATGTGAGGAGTTCCTTCACAATTATTACAAAATGTCTTTTTTGCTTTTATTTTGTGCAGTTTTCCTCCCTTCCTCTTCTTTGTAACACATTCGCCTTATGCTATGAGTTTTACCTTCTTTCAGTTTAACTTCGTGATTTTTCTTTTACTTTTACTATTAGAACTGGCACTGGATTCAAAACTTTGCTGGTTCTCAGTTAAATAACGTATTTCTTCATTTCTGAAATCGAATATGGATATTTTACTGCCATCAACTTCATTGTATTTTATATGTGTCTTTACTAACGCAGTAGTAAGAAGAAGCTCAAATTCTAACTTGCTTTATGGTTATTCGAAAAAGGATTACTCTATACGCTGATGTGGTCTAAAAACTCCACTGACAATTTTGCTGAATTATATTCAACTATCATTTTTGATGTAGAACTTTATTTGAGAATTTTGTGGACAACATAATTGCATTTAGTTGATCTTCCCAATATAGTACTGTAATGCCTCTTCTGTATTCTTCAGCAACGATATCACTATTCACTAAGGCAGTTCTAAACCATTTTACATTGTAAATATTGACTATTTGTAAATATATAAATTATTGTATATTATATGTACATATATTATTATTGTAAAAAATGCTATCTATATTAAATTTGCAGTTTTTATTTATTTTCGCTATGGATCTTTATTTGACTAAAATCGCCTGGCTGATTTTATTGCAAATAAAGATTTATTAATTTGATAAATACATCACGTGACTTGAGCCAGATAGAGAGGTGAAGGGGTACGTTGAGCCAGACAGAAATATCATGTGACTTGGACCAGACAATTACACCGAATTTTCAAGTCGATTGAAAATATATACAAAAAATTATATATATATTATCAATCTTTGTGGCATCATAACTTCGCCACCACGGTACCACTACCCCCATCACCATTCCCATGCAAGCTTTACCAGCTGAAAAAATTCAAATTTCGCGCCAACCGGAAATGCACTGTCAGTAGCCATCTTCAATTTACAAATGACAGCTGTCAATGCGTCTTCAAAATTACGTCATTTTGATTTTTTTACACAACTTTGTTGTGTACTCTCGTATATTTTTTTGGCAATTTATTTTTCTATACCATACCTCCTAGAATCTCGTGACTTTTCTGAATGTAGGGACTTTTCAGCTTAAATATAGTAACATTTCCACCTCCAACACATAAATCTAGTGACATTTGGGAGCTTCCACGCACGCTTTACATGCGTTTTTGTTTACATTTGGACCGGCGGCCATCTTGGATTCGCGTTATATATAGCGGGGTGGAGCTTCCAACACGCGTGGGCAGGCAAACTTGGGAGGATGCAGGTAAGTAGAGTGGGGGTACATGGGTCTCTCGCTCGCCAGTGGCCGAGCCAATGCTGATAAAAAGCACTGATAAGGCTCCAACAGCTAATCAGAACGCACCAACGATGACTTGGATCAATCTGAACGCAAGCCACGCATGCGCAGCGGGGCGTAGTCGGCCTTGAAGTATGCAAAGGGTAGTAGTGGGGGTCATGAGGAGCCCTAAAATCTCCTACTAATAAAGCAATTACGAAAATCTTGTGCAATCGTCATAACGTAATAAATATATTAGTCATCAAAACGTATGTAATTTAAATAAGTAATTAATCATTAAACAAATTGCTGTGTCTTGCGCAATTTTTTAAATGTAATAACTGCGCTATCAAAGCATTTGTAATAAGATTATAATTAAGAAATAAAATGAATTGAAACGAAATCAAAAGCTTTATTTTTCAATTAAATATTTTTTTTTAAACTCACTGTCCAATAAATTTATTCTTAATCATATTTTAATGTTGGATTTATATTAATTTATTTTTTTATCTTTAATCCTTCACATATTAAATAAACAATTAATTGTTCAGACCAAAACAGTAGTTATCTACACCTAACTTCAGTCATTTACGCCAAAAACGAGCTCTAAAGTGTCCAATTGATTAAATTATCTAAATATAAATCATTTTGCATTACTCTCAAAACTCTAATTTTCAGTCACAGTACGAGGGTGCTTTGACATAAATCTAGCACCCTCGTACTGTTCAAGAGATGCCGTTACGTGACAACGAACGTCATATTGGTTTTGACATCTGCCATCCAACACATGCCGTCTATCAACATTTGAAGCAAAATGAACAAATAGTTTAAGTTTTGCAGCCGTGGCAAGCAAGCAACTTTTGTGTTATGTGAAAAATGGAAAAAGTCGAATATCGTTCAGTGATTAAGTTCCTTCACAAGAAATAGAAAAACAATTCAGAAATCAAAGCCGAACTCGATGCTGTTTATGGCGGAGCGGCCTCGTCGCTAGCAACAATTAAATTTTGGAAAGCTGAATTTGTTCGTGGTCGTACGCGTGTTTTTGATGATGACCAGCCACGACCGTCAAATATCATCTCTACACCAGAAATCATCAACAATATACATGATATCATTATGGAAAACTGTCTATTCAGAATCCGTGAGCTAATAGAGGCTACAAACATATCAACAGAACGTGTATACGGCATCATATACAAACATTTAGATATGAAAAAGCTATCCGCGCGATGGGTGCCGCGTTTACTCACTATCGACTAAAACACATACGTGTGAGGAATTCGGAGACGCTTTAGGCGAAGATAAAACGTGGTCAAAAAAAAAATTTTTCGTCTATACGTCACCATCAATGAAACGTCGACCCATTACTACACGCCGGAGACGAAAAACAGTCAAAGCTGTGGAGAAAAAGCGGGAAAGGCCTACTGAAGAAGGCAAAGACAACCCAATCGGCTGCTAAGGTGATGGTGACTGTTTTCTCGGATTTGAAAGGCATTATTCTTATTGATTACTTGGCAAAGTGTAAAACTTACTACGCAGTATTATTGGACCGTTTCGACGCCGGATTAAAGATAAAACGCCCTGGGTTGGCTTGCAAAAAAGGACGCAGTCTTGCAACAAACGATGAAGTACTGATCGAAACTTCCCACTATTTTGAAGAGCTCGAGCAGAATTACTTTTTGAAAGAAGTTGGAAAGTCGTTTTGAAAAGTGTATTATCTTAAAAGGGAACTATGTTGAAAAATAAGTGAGAAAAAACAAAAACCGTGCGTTTCCTTAGTTAGACTAGATTTCCGTCAAACCACCCTCGTAAAGATGAGCTTTTATCTTTTGTTACAATATTACTAAAATCTATTATACGAAATATATTAAATTACCAAAATGCTGGTAAATGTGTTTCACACTGAAACATTGTGAGCTAACCTTTAAATATCCTCTATCAGAATGTAACAGTGATCCACTTTAACTTGCTAAATTACTTGAGGTTTCATGCAAGATGTTATCCTTTCATAAAGAAAGGACAAATGGCAGGAAGGCAGTATACTGTGCGCGTAGTTTGTTGGTTCGGAGTACGGGAGCTATTCTTTACTAACAAGCAGCGATATGTCGAGAACAAAATATATAGTCTTTCACTTGTGAAGCATGTGTGCCGCCTCTTATAATATTTAACAGTTACGTATCTGCCTATCGATAAGAGAATATTAAATAGTTATAAAACACATATTTTATTCATCACATTCTTATTAAGAATCAATTGTATTTTAGACGATCCTTAACATTTATATTCGGAACTACGTTGAATAAATTACTTTCATTATGAAATTAGTACAAGGTAATTGAAAATTTTTGGTATTTTTAAGTATTACTTCATTTTCCATGTCTTATAAGAATTTGGTTTCAGAGTACATACTACGGCTATTCTACTAATTATTTTATTTCTTAATATAAAACTAGCTAAGTTTTCATTAATAGTTACTCTGGATATCATAATCTATGAGCAGCAATAAAGAAACCGGTTAGCGACCGGCGCTTATCTCGTCCCGTGATAAGAAGTGTGAAATGTAATAATGGGCCTGTGTATGTGAGCAACCAGACAACATAGACGAAATGAGCAGCCGGAAGGACCGATTAATTGCAAATGGGACATAAACTACCGATATCGAAATGGCATCGAAAACTAACTTTGATTTAATATTGTCATAAGTACACTACTAACAACGCCGATGAAAAAAAAAACTACCAAGAAATATGAAGCTATGCACGAATTGAAGAACAAAGGTGGACAACGAAAAAAAAGCTAAAAACATTATAAAAATTGCTTCAAATAAAATAGGAAGGAAGCTGGAAGGAAGCAGGAAGGAAGGAAGGAAGGAAGGAAGGAAGGAAGGAAGGAAGGAAGGAAGGAAGGAAGGAACGAAGGAAGGAAGGAAGCTACAAAGGAAACGGGAAAACATATTGTGGAAGCTGCCCAGATGAGCCTTACATACGCATTCCATGTTACATTCGCTTTTTGTCTTGTTTATTTTCTATTGTTATAAATAAATTTTCGTTTAGATCATTGGTCTGCTACTTTTTTCGTAAACTTCGTGGCCTAATCGGTGATGTGCGTAACTCCATAAAATTGGCCTGGCAGTCAATAATGAAAACACACACAAAAAACAATAGCAATTTCTATCAAAAAAAGTTTTACCGCATTTTTTGACAAATTAAAACATTTTTAAAAGAAACATGAAATCAAACGTCACTTTGTGGTACTCCATGATCTGATCAATTGGAAGAATATTTACTTCGTTATTTACCACTTATAGTTTTATTGATGGGAATATGTAGTTATTTGTATGTATTATGGTAGTTAAGGTACGTTAAGTGATATGATATTAAGTTCAAGTACGTACTACAAGTGTGTCTAAAATACAAGTACGTACTACGCTTTTTCTACATGCCATTTTGTTTGTAGTAAAAGTTGAGTACGCAATTGCATTTTTGAATTGGTTTCATAAATGTAAATATTCATTTAAAATAATTCATTTTAAATATCAATTAAAATATCTGCCGCAACATCTGAGATTGTGTAATAAAATGTCTGTAAATAAACGTTGAAACATTTAATCTGTTAATATATGTGATCTGTGCCTTCGGTCTAGGAATTAAATCTAAACCAATCTAAACTAAATCTGTATCTACCTTTGAATTAGTACCCTATACGCAAAGCCCAAGTTTTCATGTAAATCGAGACAAATAGAATTGCCACCTTCCTTCAAATAAATCATTCATTTCCAATACATAATTTCCTTCCCTGTTCACCAGATGTCGTACAGCCATCCAAACGTCTGACGATGATACTACGCTTTTCTACATGCAATTTTTTGAAGAAACAGTTGAGTACGTACTTGCATTTTTGATTTGGTTTTATAAGTTCTTAAATATTAATTAAAATATCTGCAGCAACATCTGAGATTGTGTAATAAAATGAATGTGGGTAAACGAAATAAGCAACTAGAAGGTCGTGTTAATTGTTAATGGAAAATAAACTATCGATACCGGTCTTCTCAAATCGGAAAACTTAGAATATATTATAGCAAGAAATTAGAAAACAAGAGAAAAGATAAGTGTTTGTGTAAATGTGTAATATCATATACACACTGGAAAGATTGTGGATATTTCAATACACTGCACCACACCGTGTATATGTCATGAATCGTGTCATCTGGCTGCAATCGTGTCGCGTGTATCGGCAATAAGAATTTGACGAAATTTGTTGAGGAATTATGCGACATATAGTGTTCCGATTATCAAGATCAGATTTTGGATGAAGAAGTCGTGGGTGTCACGTGCAGCTGGCAATCTTCTGTATTGCAGAAAGTATTTTTATGTACAAAAAGTTTTATTGGAATAAGTTTTATTTTAATTTTTTTATGGAATAGA
Source organism: Adranes taylori (assembly GCA_009867245.2). Taxonomy (NCBI): domain Eukaryota; kingdom Metazoa; phylum Arthropoda; class Insecta; order Coleoptera; family Staphylinidae; genus Adranes; species Adranes taylori. The sequence goes on along the minus strand of WYDF02275751.1, from coordinate 21,803 downwards.
AGATTCTGTTACAAAGTTTAAAAAGGAATATTTTTAATAGGAATAAAACGATTTACATCAAACTTTTTTTTTGTTCTTGGAAAAATTTATCGATAAACTTATCTATAATAATCTATACGTCACTATATAAAAATGAATAAATTTAATGAGTACAACTCAGAATAGTGTATAATTTAATACAATGGATTCGAAATTAATATACAATTATTTTTTTCATCTTTGAAAAAATAATCCCAATCGGGACTTGAACCCGAGTCTCTTAATTTCCGGTCGAGTCTCCATTTAAACTATGAGGGTGATAAATTCAAAGAACAAACAATCGCTATATGTGTTAAACGCTCGCAACTGTCGTTTCGATATGTTTCTATTTCAACGAGAATTGTAGAACCAACACTGCTAACAGCTCACTAATTGTGCATCTTTCTCGCAGGTGGATCTACCAAAGATGCAAATAATAATTTTATATTAATTTCGAATCCATTGTATTAAATTATACACTATTCAGAGTTGTACTCATTAAATTTATGCATTGATTTATAACTGGCTACATGACATACAGCATTAAATAAGAAATGAAAATATTAAGATCAAAACAAGGCAAGTAATGCCACCTGCTAGAAAGACGCACGATTAGTGAGCTGATAGCAGTGTTCCGTTCTACAATTCTGCTTAAAATAGAAAGATATCGTAAACGACATTTGCGAGTGTTTAGCACATATAGCGATTGTTTTTTCTTTGAATTTATCATCCTGATGGTTTAAATGGATAGATCGGAAATTGAGACCGGAAATTGAGAGACTCGGATTCAAGTCCCGAGTAGGATTATATTTTCAAAGATACAAATAATAATTGTATATTAATTTCTAATCCATTGTTTTAGACAAATATATAATGAAGCCGAGAAAATAACAAACTAGAAATGCAAAAACTATAACTATGTAGGTCAAAGCGATCATGATTATTTCTTAAAAGAATAAATAAATAAAAAATAAAAACATATGTCGCATTCGTGTAGAATCATCAGCTTCTAGAACAAAACTATTATTATGATGCATGGTGCGTTGAAAACGAAATTACACTGAATAGAATAGAATAACGCAAAGCATCTCGTACGGCATACGAAATTTATATATAAAACCATTATGGGATCTGAGAGGAATATTCGCTTATATTTATTTATGAGTTGAAAAGGTTCGCATTCAGTTACAGTTCTCAACAGAAGTAAATTAACTTTCACTGCCACCACGGGCTATGTGACTCGCCACCACATATTAACATAGTGCCGCGGGTGATACGACTCGGCGCATTTTTCGTACTAAAGCCATCTATTGACTATGATTGAAATCGAATTTCCAAGATATAAACCAGAATCTGTCGATATTTTAGTTTGTGCAAAGATAGAAGATCATTTACCGTTATGGAATGTTGCTATACTTAAATTTTATTATGACGACATTTTAAATGTATAAACTTACAATATCAACTTTTGCTAAAATATAATATTCATAACAATATTTACAATTCAACAAAAACGTATGCTAGTATGGAAGTACTTATTCAAGATATAAATCATTAGAAATGTGTAAATAATTTCATAAAAGATTTTAATTGCAATTTAAAAATCATCTAACCTTAAATTAAGCCAAAATGTAGTTTAAGTGCTTGAGTGAGTGAGTTGTCAAATGTAATAGAATACAAACAAACCGGTGGCATCTTTTCAACATAAAATCATGATTTCAAAGGTTTTATATAAAAGAAAATGGAAATCTGTTATTTTTCTCATAAAATGAATCCATGTTACAACGAATTTGGACGTTTCAACAAGCATAAGTCACCATTAAGTGATCTATTCAATCACACATCAATATTTTATAAACCCTTCCTTGAAATCTACGTCTTCAATGCGAAAACAAGAAGGTCAACGTATGAGGAAGAGAGAAGCCAATCGCCAACCTTACCAAACCAACGGAGATGACAGAGATAGGACACTAGAGAGACCGATCCAACTGAGCTACCCGCATGCACGCTACGTCTCCCCCCTGTTCGCCAATTTCACTCACAGCTCCAAGTATTGTGCCATTACCTTCCAATCCAAACAAAGGATGGTTGTGTCATATAACTAGTAAAGATCATCACCGCAGCGATTAAAACCCTCTTACGCACCACTTCGCTTTTCGTCAAAAAGAAATCACTTCATACCGACAACTCATACCATCAACAATTCATTTCCCTACGTCAACTACGTATTGGATGAAACGATCTACCATATCTTCGCTAACCATCCAACCGTTCAACCATTTGATTCTGGGAACGCCCGCCTATGAAACTAGGAAGTGGGAAGAGCTGTCGCGTTCAACCCGAAGAACAAAAATAATAACAATTATCTTTAGTTCGCTACTTTTTACTTGCTATTTTTGCTAATGGAATCATCCTAACAAATTTTGCATTATATTTATGAAGTTATACATATTACGAACAATAAACCTTATTACATTACTCCGTTATTGCGTATACATATATGTTAACCTATATATGAATTTAAGTACTTTATTATAAATCTGCTATTTTCTTGTTCACCCCTCAGAGCTCATGTATGAGCACTTTATGTTGCAAACAAACAGAATAAAATAAAACCAGTACGGTAGTCAAATACATAAATACAATCTTGCTATAATAAAATCAAATTCTATAACAACCTTTTAAGTAAAACTGTATATTTTTCTTAGCGCTCTTGAAAATAATATCCACATGTGGAGTCCAGTTTCAACGGTTCTACAAATCTTATCCAGCAAGAATCAAGGCTTCATGATCACCTGGATTCAATATACGAATACCAAGAATAGCTTAACTCATTATATAGGAGAAAAATCATAAGAGTAAATATTTGATAACATCTGTAAATTGATACTTCTGCAGCAATTGATCGCATAAGAGGCTGAATTGATCGTTCTGGAGCCAATTATTTATATTTAATCTTTAACCATCAGTAAACACCTCTCTGAATTCACCACAACGTGTGCTTTAAAAACCAGAAAATACGTACTATTTTAATGGCGTCAAATAGACAAGAAAATTGCTATGTATGTCTATGCTAATTGAATGTGTCCGTAGTAAACTATTGAACTATTTAAATGTTAAACTGATTAAACGTTAAACTACTAGACTAATTTTAAGTTAACATGATCCAACACTAAATAGATAAAGCTTCGATATACAAAATATTCTTCTTCTTCGTTCAACGTTGTAACGGACGTATGGAGATACAGTGGATGTTGAAGTTTAATAGGGCCATCTTCTAATCTCTATATTATTCGATTAACAGTTGATTTTCAGGTCTGCTGATCGTTCGGTTGGGCGCTACTTCAGTGAAACTTGTTTCTGTTAGTTTAGAAATAAGAATGTACAACATAATCTTGCTGCAATATGATACCAGTGCTACCAGACGATAGTCTTGGCAGACTGTTTTTGACCCTTTCTTATGTAGAGGAATCAATACTGAAGTTGAACAGTCATCTGCCCATAAGACTGTGTTCCAAATCTTGTGACACAATGTGTGCAAGATTTTCTGCCCCCTTTCGTCAATACCATGCAAGACCTATGCTGATATTCTGTCGATTCCTACTGCTTTACCTTCTCGTAATTTGTCAATTGCGGCTTCACCTCATCTAATAGTATATCCGGTTCCGCCTAATTTTCCCCAGGCCTCCACAAATAGCATTAAGTTCAGCGTACAGATTTCCACAGTAATCTTTCCACATCGATGCAATTTGGTTTAGTTCTGTTTGAAAATAATCATGTTGATCTTTAATTGCCCAATGTCGGGGTTTGAACTCTTAAGAAATAGAACGTATTTTCTTGAACAGATCTTTGGAGTTATTGGTACCAGAAAAATTCTGAATTTCTATGCAAACATTCATCATATATTTATTTTTGTCTCTGCGCGTAGCATCTTGTATCTCCAGATTTAACGAATGGACAGTTCCAGACCTATACTCTTGTCAAGGCCCCGGGATTTAATTTTCCTTCGTTCATGAATGAGATCTATTGTTAATAACCAGAGCTGTCTAACAGAATTCTAGTCTTCTTGTAGTGTTCCCTCTAAAGTTGTGACTAGAGACTTTTTCACAACTTGCCATATAGCTTCAGTATTTTTTGTTCGAAGTTCTTCGAGCTGAGGTTCGATTTTGCGAATGACGTTATTGTTAAAAACTGTACCCTAGTCATCGCTGAGTCTGGGCATCCTTTTTATTTGCCTTCGCCTACAGATTTTAAGTTTTCGTGTAAAAAGTCTACACTAAAGCAAAACAAAGTATGCACTACAAAGTGTACACTAGAGCAAAACATTTAATTTCCAGTATATGAAAGAATGGGTAGCGGACACGTCCACAATTTTTTATATATGATATGTCCTTCGCTATAATCTCCGATAATAATATTTACAGATTAGTACAGTTTAACATAAATAATGAACAAATAAAAGTATAGAAGTAAAAACATTTAAAAACTTTGCAATGCAATAAACCCTATATTATCTGTAGTCTCCTTACCGCTACAGAAAAAGAAAACAACAAAACAAAATGCTTGTAGACATTTCTAATATAAGTTGCAAACAAGAGTTATCGTCCTGAAAAATTTATTTCTTTAGCCGAAAGTTTTTAATGGAAAACTAGAATTGTTCGACCCTACGCGTTTTTTCTCTCTCTTGGTACATACACTACGTTTTTAGTAAAATATTTCTCTATATTATATGTTCTTGAAATAAGTTTCTAAACTTGCGTTTTCACGCGATCATACTGTTGATAAAATAGAATATAAATTCTCTACGTACATATTTTCAGAGTGTATGATGTTGTATTTTATATACTGATTACACTTACAAAAAGATTTTGATTACAATATTGTCACGTATTGTTTAGGCGGTGACAGTTACTACCCGACGTGCCATTGGTAAGAGATGGGATGATTGTATGGAATAGATAGCGTCCCCTTGTAGGTACAAAGATCGTAGGTACAAAGATCGGTTATTACTTTAGTTAATGCACTTGGTGTTACTACATGCTTTAATTTATCTACTACTAATAGTGTTATTACTTGAATTAATCATACGGAACGTTTTAATTATAATCCCCTAGTTAGCCCAATGGAATTAGAATAAAACACTAGAATGTACTATTACTAAGGTGTACGTACCGTTTAGATTGAATAGTGTCTCTTACGGCTAAATAATTACTGGTAACGCAATCCTTTACAATAGTCTCTATAGTTCTATAATTTTATAGTCTCTATAATGCAGGCAGAAAAATGAAAGAATTCTTAAAACTGAAATAAAAATGTATTGGTCGTTTAGGAAAGGCAGGTTAAATAAAATATTCATTCCAATAAATAAAATAAAATAAACAACGCCCCATAAATTAATAGAAAAATCAATACTTGTTCCTGCGTTTAAATAGTCAGACAAAAATGATTTAAAATTTTTTAGTTTACATCCCAATAAATACACCTACAGTACTTATAGACAAAGTACTTACAGTTCTGCCGCTGCTCACAATCTATTTCATTATTATTTTGTGATCAACAAACAATCTTATTTATTTATTTAGATTAATTTTGAATTACCTAGATCAATAAATGAACTTCTTACCGAACGATTTTAATTTACTTTATTCGTAAAAATCATGCTTAAAAGAATTATTTAATTGATTACCAAAGTTACTGACTAATAAGTACTGTAGATTTAATACCTATTTAATTAATACTGCCCCGTTAATCAGAATCGACATTCTGATAAAATCGAGTTCGAATTTCGCCCAATAGAAAAATTTCTTTGATTGGTTAAAATTTCTAAGGATCAATGCTGCATTATTTTGTAGACGAAAGCATAAGTGGTGGAAAGTCTAAGTGGTGATAGAAATAGCCCTATACCACCTAAAGCATTATACTGAAAACAGCTTCTGCAAAAATGCGTTGAACTAATAACCAATCGGATTCGTCGAAAGCAACAAAAGGGTGCAAAGTGTACCTGTTTATTGAAAATGAGAGGTGGAAATTTTTTTAACGCTTTTTCCAATTAAAAATAATAATAAAACGCTTCCGCAAAAGAAATAGCCTGAGGCAAAAATATATTCTCTATCTGTGTAAAAAAATGCACTCATAACTTTATAAGATAAAGGCTGCCGCCAGCTTTCGGCGAAAGATCTTATTGCGCGGTATCCTTCCAGAATAAACACGCGAAGAAATTTGTGTATGTATAAATGTCTGTATGCTTTCCTATGCGGGTCGGCTTTTGTTTGACGATTATATTTTTCTCACATAAGCATGTCTTGATCTTTTTAGCGGGATTTGGATTTTTATTTTAAGCGTATTAAATCTTTATATTAATACTACTTGTTGATTAATCGTTATTATATTGATTTGTTGATTTCTTAAATTATATGTTTCACGAAGTGTATTAGATTTGATTAGTCAGTTTATAATGCATTAAAGGCTTACTCATTCAATTGATGAATTATTAGAGAATTGCTGATTGCAATCGTTAATTAATTAATTAATGATAATCCGTTATCAACTTCGAAGGTTGTTATTTACTATAACTATCCAGAAATACTTAATAAAGTTTTGAAATTAGCTTATTGCTGATCAAATGCAAACTTGCAATAAAACTTCAAAAAAATGTTTGGCTGACTTACGCAATTCTAGAAATATTTTTCCAATAGTATCAAAATAAAGTCACAACAATGGACTTCTTCCGAAAAACGTGTATCCCAGAAGGATCTAATTTTCATTAATTATTATGTAAAGAAAAAAAATACGACAGCCAGCCAGTACAATGTTCACACGTTTTGATGCCGAAATTGAGAAAGCACGATCGCCTTTTTTCAAGAAAAGAGTACAATCCATAGTAATGTGCTTTTCACTTGTTCGTTGTTGGTATAATAAAATTGGGTTACTAATTGCCGCCTCATCAGTGCTATTTATTAAATCGGGCTTCCAATAATTTTTTATTGTTTTCAAATTTAAAAAGAAATTGCTCAGAAGAAATAAATTAAAATACAATTATCATAGTAAAATAACTTTTTACACTGAAACGTACACTGAAACGTCAAACTGTTCTTCTTTGCTTGAAATCATTTTATTGGCTCTTATCTTTCATATACCATATGTGTAAATAGACAGGTGTCTCACTAAGCATGGTACTTAGCTTTATCTCAAGTAAGGTTTTAGGAAACAAATTTCAATGACTACAATGCCAAAGAGAAATTGGTAATTATGATAATCATAGGATGACCACTAAATGGCGTAAGTAAGCATCAAAAAGTAAAACGCTTATTTTATACAAAATTATCACGATAAAGTTTAATAAAAATACAAAAATTAAAATTTTCCATATTTCTGCCTAGAATAATTTTATTATTATGTCAAATAAGTCATATTAGCGATGGAGGGGAATGGGAACCGTGATTTGAACAAACGCTCCCCAAGTAGCACATATATGCCGAAAACATTCTAAGCATATTCTATGAATATATTATATAAGAAGTGGATTGATAAATATCTTATACGAATATACAATTTTTTTTAAATTTGCCAATAAAAAGGTTTAAAACATTTGGCGTTTAAAACTTGTAAAATACACCATGTAACTTAGGAAACAATTTAAAAGAGAAAATTTTTAAATGTGGTTCACTATCAAAGTTTTATTCGCAATACAGCCAGTCAGCTAAACGATTTGCCCATCCCTGCTCTACACATTCCCAAACCACAGTTGGAATAAAGTCTTTTCCTTTTGTTTCCGGGTGTTAACGGACGAAAAACCTACAATAGACGGCCGATCAGCAAGCACATCTAGTATCGATGGTAGGCATTTGCCGTGTCGCGCTGACTCTCCAAACGCAGCAGCCCTAAAAACTCCCCTCGTGGACTGGTCGTGGACTGGTCACCCGGTGTCCCCTCCAGGCATCTAGTACTATACGTTGGTATGACTTCCAAGTGCCTTTCATCGGATATCATAGCTAGCTAGGTCATCCTTCCGGAGAGTTGGCTTTCGCTTCCATTGTTTCCATAATATAATCACTGTTTATTACTCTCGACAAATGGTCTATTCTTTGCTGTATATCCTGCTAGGTCCTGCAAAGGAAGACCACTGAAGTAGGTATATAAAACTCCCTCCAGTTAACTTCCACTGAACCTTGTCGTAGTTTTCTCATAATGACTATTCTCTATTCCGGACTTTCTGGGCTTCTTCTTTCCGTTGCATGATAAGGCGAATGTATCCGGCGACACTGTCCCACTTCCGCTTGCTTTGCAACGTTATCGTCATCAAACTCCAAGCTCTTATTACTTCTTCTAGTTCTTCTTGCATGTCAACTCTTGTCCCAGCCGACGCCTCGCAGTACATGGATTATGTGTTCGGCATAATCTCTTTCGCTGTTACAGTGCTCATAGGTGTCACTGTGTAATTTTCCAATGCGGTCTAGATAAGCCGCAAAACATCCATAATCCATCAATGCCTGCATAATCTAGAAATCCAGAGACCCATGCTGTTTCAGGTACCATGGGCGAATTTCCGGTATTAGCCGCCAGGCCCATATCAATCTCATTGTCTCGTTTCAAAGCTCCAGCCACCTTACTAGCTTATACTTCTTGTGTTCGGGTAACATTTCCTTATTTTTATGTATTTTCGCTCTTTCTTCAGCGAGCAGGTATAGTGAGGACTTTCCTGCAATTGCCTGTAGCGCAATTGTAGATGCAGTACGATAAACGCATGTTACTGCGACTAGTCCCTTTGCGCCTTTTCGTAAGCAGTTGAGCCTAGTGGCGTCTGCCCAGATCGGTGCTGCATACAGAATTATAAATTGTGGCGTCTCGCATAGTACTTTCCTTTCTTCCGTACGTGGGTCTCCGATCATTGGCATCAATTTACTTAGGTGGTTCATTCGCTGGATGGTCTTAGCCGCGGATATTCGTACATGCTCTGTGAATCTAAAACTTCTAAGTATTCTAAGTATGTATACCTAAACATTTAATCTGCTTCTGGAATCGGATTCTATGTCCCACTACCGTAATTTGCGGCGCGCGTAGTCTTCTTCTCCCCGTAAGCATGATGGTCTCCATTTTCGTGGGTGCGAGTTGAAGTCAACTGCTCTCAGCCAATTAACTACTATCGATAACGCCCCATATAGTTTGTCCTCTAGAGTTTCTACGGACCTAGCCTTTACCAATACTGCGATGTCGTCTGCGAAGACGATCAGTTGCAATCCGTGCGGGTACTTTTGCCTCAAAAATCCATCGTACATCACGTTCCATAACCTGTGTTCCAACGATATAACCATGCGGCACTCCCCAGGTGAGTTCATATTATTCCGAATTGTTGTAGGCTATTTCCCTGTCCTGAAAGTGACTACAAAGTATCCTGCGAAGATATTGTGGCATGTTTCTCTCTGCCAAGGATCTAACTATTTTTCTCCATGGCGCTGTGTTAGAAGCATTTTGAATAACCAAAGTTATAAGTATGCAGAGCTGACTCGTCGCTTTCACGGCTTCTTCCCTAAAGCGCCTAACCGCCGCTACCGCATCTACAGAATAAAGTTTAAAAGCTTTGTAAGTTTATGAGCAAGTAAGTATTTATTGTAAAAAAGTTCAACATCAATCCAAGTGCTTCGTCCAATCAAAACAAAATAGTATGTATTCTATTAAGTGTTCTTATTCCGTTCACTTCGTCTTGAATTGTTAGTTTCTCGATATTATCTTGTCTGAAGAAATGAGCGAAATATTGAAGATTTATTTTATTGTATATTTGCTACAAATCGTTGATGTATTCTAATTCTAAGTTCTTTATAAATCGAAGCGCTAATTTTGTGTTCCATCCACGACAGGTTTAACACTGGATAACAACAAATGACTACAAAGATTACAAGTTTTCTTCCGGATGCAGCCAAATGACTTCTTCCATACGTTTCTATAATCTGTTAAGCAAAATTACAGCTAAGAAAAATCAAGAATAATCTAATAAATTACGTTGTAACAGTATTGGTTTGAAATGTGTTTGAAATAAATTAAACTCAAAAGTATTCCAAAAACTCCATTTTACTTAAAATGGAGTTTAGAGATATTTGGGGTTATTGAACTTTAGAGTTATTGGAGATTAGAGATATTTACACCAAGAACGTAAGTAAGTTTTAGATTATTGAAATAAATTAAACTTAAAAGTATCCCAAAAACTTAATTTATTTCAATAATCTAAAACTAAAACTTACGATCGTGGTCTAAATACCTCTAAACTCCAATAACTTCCTTTAGTTTATGCGAAATGTACATATGTACAAGTATAGATACATATACTGTAGGACCAGATCGGACTGAATGGAATTTAATAGAATTGGAATCGAATAGAATTGAAATGAAATTGAAGTTGAGACCGAATTGGAACTTGGAATCTAATGAACTGAATCAATGGAATTATATCGAATCAATGGAACTGAAGCGATGGATCAAAAGAATTTGTTGATGGATTAATGGAGCAAAAGAATCGTTGATGGATCAACCATTTGTTGCTGAATCAAAAGATCAAAATAGATTTGTTACTATATTTTATTTCTTCTCAATACTATGATAACATATTTTTTTATAACATTTAGAGATAATTTATAATTCTGATAGAAAATTTTTAGTTCATAGAAAAGTTAGTTAATGAGACATTAATTTCTTTACAAGAAGTCTTTCTGGATAGGATATAAAAGGAATTTTATGAAGAAAAAAAATCATAAATAACAATTTAGTTTGGTTACAATTGCTAAGCAATAGAGGACGATAATAAATAACTCAAACATAATCTACTTTCAAATCGAGCGAAGCGCACTTTTTTCATGGTTTATTTTTTCTCGCTACGCGCACAAAAAAAAACGATTAAAGAGTTTTTAAAAAGCATTCGCTCGCTGGGTTCAACCCCTCCATTTAACCACCATGCATTCCCGTTCCTCTTTACACTATAACACTTCATGCAGCTCCACTTGCCACTCTGTCATTAAACCACAGGCGTCCATTCTTTGGATCTTTAGAGTTAAAAAATATTCCAATTTTCATATCAAAACAGTGTTTCCTCAATATTAGCTCGCGATTATAATCCAATATATTATAACTAAATTTATAACTTTATACAACTGAAAGAGTAATTAACTCGCGATTATAACAGTGTAGCTTCAATTATATATATATTTCATCGTGTAAATTGTTATTTATTGTTAGTTCAAATTAGTATAGTAAACTCGAGTTATAAAAATTGAAGTACAGTGTTTAATTTTGGATGGACTAATAGTAATATTTAGACATTAAATAACCACCTTCAATATTCCAGAAATATCACAGTATAACGTATAACTCTCGTCTATTAATATCAATTAGTAGTAACAATCAATTAGTATAGACACACGGTACAATGCAAAAAATGCGTTTTTCGCACACCACTGTATTTACTATTATATCGTCCTTTGTAAGCTTTCCGTTCTACAACATTAAAATAGTAAATATTATGTGTATCCAAATATTTGCGGCACTATCATTTTTCAAAATTTGTGGCGGAGTTAAGGCAGGAGTTTAATCCAGCTCAAATTGTCATTTCATTCAAAATGTAATCATATTTAAAAATTAAGTAGAATTATATTCCGAAATAGTATGTGTAATCAGTGTGAGCTCTTCCCAAAATTATAATTTAGACCCGTCCATATTATATGGCATTTAGTAGGTTACATCAGAATCAACTTATAAATCTCATACATATTTTCTCCTAAAATTGTTCATAGGCTAAATAAATATTTACAAGATGTCTAATAAGCGACTAAGTACTGATTCAATGGAAGACAGAACATTTTTCATCAACACACAAAAAAGGTACAAAAAGAGAGTGCAACAAATACCGGGATATACGGGTGTGCCAGCTCAGTGGGCATACTGTATGAACGGATCCTAAAAGATGTTTTTCAACAACCACTTACTCTATATTTTAGCCTTTGACCTATGATATATTTGCATCTACAGTATCGAGCCAATAATGGGTTGACCCAATAAGTTTTATCGAAGGAGGAGATTACTCTAATACTAGAGTTGAACTACAGGTTGAGCTTTGATTGTTAAAGTCCCTCTTTCAATTAAGATTACTGTAGAGACAACTTTGAGGGTGGTCCGATGCTTCTCAAAGAAAAATCCAATGGAAGAGTGTGCGAGGCGTGCTTTGATTGTTAAAGACCCTTGCTCTTCATTGATGGATAAAACACTTTAATAGTTCATCTCAATTGGTAAAGGTGCTATTTCGTCCAAATGCTGTATACACTGCTAATAAAATGCATTATGGGCCATTCCATGTCAAATTAACACACACAATTTACCTCACCATTTTAGATTTTGCTAAAATTTGGCATACTCATAGTGGGTGCTAACTAAGACTAAGAAAAATACCAAATTTCAATTTTTATCTCAAACCGTTGCTCAAATATGGCTATGTAAAATTTTCAAACATTGGCCAAAAAGGGGTGAACGGACTTTTTTTAAATCGCTCTAGGAACTGTCCTAATTGAGCCAGAGGGCTGGGAAAGGTGTCAGTTTGCAGAATTTTTTATGCTCTTTCCAGTGATATACAACACAACATAGGTTCTAATTAACATTTTTTTTTTCAAAATACTAATTTAAATTTTGATTTAATTTTATTCCAAAACGTATATAATTTAAAATTTTCAAAATATTTCCATAAATACTTAGTACTATTCTAAATCACAAATCACATGATATAAATAAAATATAAATATAAATATTTGATGATGACGGGTTCATTTAAAAAAAAATATTCCTGAGTCTTGTTTTTCACTAATAGCCTCGTTTTGACCATAACCTACCTTTAACAAATAGGAATTTAATTAAAATATACAGAAGGTAACTAAAAAATATGAGAAATATGAAAATATCATCTTCTTAAAACAGAACCAATCGGGATATTCTATAATAAAATTATGTAGATTGCTTACTTTAATTTTATACAATTTAAACTGATAGGTGCTTGTTTTTGAATATTAGGTATCTATATATAGCTAAATGTAACACAATAGGTACTAACGATAATTTTTAGACAACTATCTATAAAATATAAATTAGGGCTAAAACTAACCCCTGAGGAAAAATTAAGTTATGAGTTGAAAGCAGTTTCCCAAAAAATTATCTCGGACCTTCACAGATTACATTTTAAAAAAGCCAATTGGGTTTGGCTTACATCACTTTCAACAAAAGTGTATGTTCTCCCAGTCAGAGTAAACGGATTTCCTTTTGTGAGAACATCCACAACTAACACCCACAGGTCATTCGCAGGTGTAGGATAGGAGAATGATGTAGCTGGTCCACATGGATGAAGAAAAGTTATTTTCAGTTCATCAAGTCCTTCATTTTTTTCCAAAATGTACCCAAGTCACCAGTTTTTGTAATACACAGTGGTGACGTAGCCTAATATGTCTTGTAACTTCAGTTTGTCCGGTGATGTACTTACCTCTCTCTCTCCTAACCTTGCACATCATCAGTAAAGTGTTTTAATAATAATTCTGATATAGTGTTGGGACTCAATGCATGAAATTGGTGTGTTCCTTTGATTGTTAACGCTTCTTCAATCCGGCTTTTTAAAAACATTTCTGAAGCAGCGTAATCTTCTTGAGTGGAATAAGCAAAATCTGCTTTTGTTATGTTATCTACCGCACACTCAAATACATCTCGTGGGGTTTGGATCTGGTTGTGGTATAGCCTTTGTAAACGTGCACGAGCTAACAGTATCTTAACGGAACCCCCTACTCCATCGCAAGACCCTTTCCCATCTGCTGTGGCTGAAAAGTATTACTCGGCTTTTATGTTGAAGTTTTCCTCATGAAGGCAAAGGTGCAGAAAGTTTTTCTTATTTTAGTTTTGAGAAGCAGAATCGTCTGAAAAATAGTAAATCTTGTTTGGAAGCTTTTGAAATTTATTTGTTAGATATGAAATTAGCTTCTTCTCAAAGGTGTAAACAGCAATTGTATTGTGTTCTAGGCAATCAGAAATGACCACAAAGCTCACATGCTCAATTTTGTCCCCTGTTCGTAATAAATAACAAAAGAATGTATAGTAATCTGTTGGTTTGTCCAGTGGTAACTCTGAGCTTCATCCTGTAGAACTATACTATAATTTTGTGAAAAATCACATTTAACAACAAATTTCAATTAATTAAAATTTTCTTTTGTGGAGTTAAGGAATGCACTTTGTGGCTTGGCAATGAAGTCATGCCGAACCAAATAGGACATCTTACTACAGAATAAATCTATAAATTCTTCGGAACTTTTCTGTATGATTTCCAGATTACAACGGTCAAGTGATACCCACTGTCGGAATTGAACTCGATCAATTAAATGTTCATCAGGAGAGTCTTGTAAAATTTTACGTATTACAGTTTCTCCTGGGCAATATTCACAATTTCCCATGTCGCAATCAATTGATGATGGGTTGCAAAGCATTTTTGCAATGCATTGCTTGTAATTGTTTAAGTTGCCATTTGTTACTGGATTTAGTTTGGCATTTTTTATCATTAATTTTATGTTTTGGTGAGTTGTGCACACACAAACGGAGTGTGTGCCACTCTGTTCAGCTAATACACAATGTTTTGGTTTCAACACAGCAAGTTTAGAGAAACCTATTTTTATGTTAGGAAACTTGTCCTTAAAAGGTTTGTAAGCTTCGTTACACAAAATAAGTCTTCTTGACATTTTTATTTTACTTCCATTTGGTTCTATAACTGTCACGCAATCTTTAATACCTGGCATTGCCCGGCTAACTTCATCGTTTTTATAAAATGAATGTACAGTTTTGAGAGTTTCTATTGGTAAACATTTCCCTGGTTTTGAGTTTGGACCTTCCATAAATCCTTTTTCTTTGCCGAACAGTGTAATACGGAGCATTAAATTCGCTAATTATCTTCCTGATACTCCACGTTGCAGGTAAACTTGTAAGAATCATTAGTTTTTTGTCTTACTTGTTGAATTAAAAAGCTTGTTTCGAGATTTTAGAGAAAAGATTCGTCAATATCGGTATCATTATCTGATGAAGAAGTTTCAGCAGCAACAAAAAGTTTACGTTTCGTAGACGAGAAAATTATTTCACTTTTAATTCGGCATAGTGCTTAGATATTATTGTTAAGTGTTTGAACAATTATTGAAGTTGTATAGAAGTCTGGGTCTTTGTCCGGGATGATTACCTCCGATCCAGAAGAATCTTTATCATCAACATTTTTATTACTGATTGGCTCTGTATTTTTCAACTTGGTTACATCTTTCCTACATTTATCACAAATCATGGAGCCATTAGGTATTTGTGGAAATAACTTGGGCATCCAAGAAATGACATTTCTCAGTTTTTTCTGTCTCTAATAACATGATTTGATTTCTTCAATGGATTACAACACTGCACTTTTTACTAGGTTCCATATTGATACACAAGTTACTTAAAAATACTCCTTCAATTTATAGTTTGACTTGTAAATGAACTATTAAAAAATACCAAGTTCCATTAAAATATATTATATAAAAAGCTCTTCAATGTAGGGGTAATTACTGCTTTACACTAATACCATGGTGCATTACAATGGGCTAGGAGCCCTAAAATACACTGTTTTATTATCCACCTTACAAAGAAACAATACAGAACACATCCTCTCAGCAAGGCTCTAGTCAGTGAATGATTGTATAGATAGCAAGTGCATGGCTGGAGGCAGACTGTGCTTGTTTCAACTTGTTCACAGCCTGATGCCGAACGTCGTCAAACGAACGACTGATGCCGAACATCGCAAATTCCTATTAAAGGTAGGTTATGGTCAAAACCCTATTAAAGGGGTTATTAGCGAAAAAGAAGAGTCAGGAATAATTTTTCTTAACAATGAACCCCTCATCATACCATATTTATATTTTGCCACGTGATATACAATAGTACTATGTATTTATGGAAATATTTTGAAAATTTTAAATTATGTATTTTTTGGAAAAAAATGAAATCAAAATTCAAATTTGTATTTTGAAAAAAAATTCTTAATTAGAACCTATGTTGTGTTGTATATCACTAGAAAAAGCATAAACAATGCTGCAAAATGACACCTTTTCCAGCTCTCTGGCTCAATTAGGCCAGTTCCTAGAGCGATTTAAAAAAAATTCTGTTCACGCCTTTTTGGCCAATTTTTGAAAATTTTACATTGCCATATTTCAGAAACGGTTTAAGATAAAAAATTGAAATTAGTTATTTTTCTTAGTCTCAGCACCCACTATTAATAAATTGAAACACAACGTTAAATATACGAAACTTTGCATACACTTGTAGCATAAAGGGAAGATTTTCAAAAACCTGAGCAAGAACTTGAATTCACTTGTACGACTGTTTACATGAAGCAAGATATCCCCTCTACTCCACTGGAGCGTTGGGTTCGATGGAATGGGAACCCTTCTTGAGCAAGTAAGTTGACCGGGTTTCAGGTCGCTGGGCTACTTGTACACATTCTTGATCAAGCGCTTGAATATCTGTTTATACGATTCAAGTTAATGGATTCCAGTAACTTGTTCAAGCAAATTGAATGGCTACTGGACCCGTGTAAACCGAGCACAAAAGATAAAACCAAGTACTATCTTAAATTAAATCGAACATATAATATTATCTAGCAAGCCTTTGAAAAAGATATTTTATTGTGTTTTGGAGTCATATAACTAAAATTAGCACTTGAGTACTACTGATTTAAAATTTGTGTATAAAGCATTCATAGAAGGAAAATATCTAACGGGTTAATTTATGCGAGTCAGACAAAGATGCATTGAATGGAAAATGCTGTCATGAAAGCGGAGGAAACGGAGACAGGGAGATAAATAGAAGGATATAGATCGCAAATGCAGGAGAGACATAGATGGCTAGATAAAAAGAGATGGTAAGCGAACAGCGACGCATTTCAAATTATAATCACGAATTGGGCGAATTTTAATTCGGTCAGGTTGTCAGATTTATCAGGAAAAGTGTGCCCGTTCATTATTATGCCAGATATACGACGCCAGATGTCGTTTCGATTGATTAGGATTCTAATCTCCAATAAAATTCAATTTTATACGTACAAGCTGGACATTTCGGTCTGTTAATTGTGAAGTTGTACTAAATCAAAAATTGCTTTCATTTCGAAACTAATACCAATCAGATATATAAATCTATTTTCCCGCTTAAACCAGACATATGTATATAGTACGGAAAAATTGGCAACTAAAATGTGTCAATTTATTAACTGATACGAAATACTAATAGAGGAAAAGTAATTTCATATAAATAAAACATCATCAGTCTAGAAAAAGTAAAGAAGTAACTAGAAAATTGAATATAAGAAAAGTGTTGATTGGATTGATTAGTGACAGAAATTTGGATGCTTATGGATAGAAAGGCAATGACATGGATTACTAAGAAAATTAATGGTTTATATACATGGATTGTGGACGGATGAACAAAGAATTGTAACGGGTAATGGGGTATGGGGTAAGGGCACAAAAGTAATGGAGAGAACAATGTGAGTTAATACGAGGACGTTGTGTATGTGATGAATGCTTGTGGGAAGTTTATGTAGTGGACAGTGTGGAGCGATGCAATGTAAAACGAAAGTAAATGGCACCGTGGATGGCGGGATCATCAAAGAGGGGATGCGGGAAATTGTGCAAATAAGTTGAGAACAGAAGGTGGAGATGAAGGTGTATGGAAAGGAGTTTTTTAGGCGTTGAGAGACATGGTGAAAAAGGTATATAAGAGGAAGGAAGAAAAAAAGTACAGAGAAAGAGAGAAAAAAGGAAGAAAGGTAAAGTGGATACAATGCGGGAATAAATGATAAGGGATTGAATAGGAGCGAGAAAACAAAGCATAGATGCGAAGATTGTCTAAACTAGTTGAGGAAATAATGAAGAAAATTTTATGGGAGGTTCCAGAAAGAAAACAGGTATGATACAGCTAAAATCGTTTTTGTAAAATAATTTTTATTACATATCATTCTCATTTTTGTTTTATTGTAATTTGTAAAGAAATGTATTATTTTTGCATTAATTTTATTGATTCTAACTTGGTAAATATTAAAATATTAGGACGTACAAAAATTATGACAATATAGATTATTATTATATTACATGGGTACCAGGAAATTAGATAAAGGTGAAATTGTCAATACTAAAAAAAAATGTTGTGTGAGAAGAGAAAGAATTTACTGTTTTAACGCAAGTAGATGATATTTGCAAGCGAAAAAAGAGGAATTAATTGAAAAAAGAGGAAATTAGGAATTAATAATTATTATTGAGAAAGAGATGATGCTTATGAATATAATAAATATCAAGAGATGATTAATGGAAAGTGGAATGATCAATATTTGATATTTTTCAAAAAATGCTCTAGCAGCTGTAATCATAATAAATGAACTCTGATCTAAGAAGTATCAAATCAAATCAAAAAACCTTTATTGGCATAACTATTACAATATATACAACATTAACATAATATAATATATTTCGATTAAAATTAATTCTTTCTCTATTGAGAAGAGAAGGCTTCATTATCTTCTCTCTCTGAACCACCACTCTCTATCCTTTCATCCCTCGTCCCCCCTTCCTACTACTCTATCCATTCCTACCCTCTTCTCTTTTCGCCCGTTCTCTACCTATATTCTTATTTTCTCACTACCTCCTCTCATCTCATTTTCCCCTACATCTCTCTTCTTTTCTTACATTACATTCTTTTATCCACTCATCATATTTTTCGTTCTTTTCCCATATTCATCATATCCGTCCATTTCTCTTTTACTTTCTTTTATATACCTCTCTCGAAATTCTTTTCATTATTTCTATTCCTTTTCCCTCCTTATCTAAACTTACTCTCACGTTTTTTCCTACCTTCCTGTCATTATTACTCCATTATATCCCTTCACATTCTTTAATCCAATGACTCCATTTTTCTCCTCCCTTCCACATATTCTACACATTATTTCTTGTTCATGCAACCAATATTTATTTCCGCCCTCTTCATTACCACATTTAAACCTCGCAATCATTCTTTTTCTCTCATACAAATATCCACCCATCCCATCATTTTCACTGGTACATCTATATTTACTATTATACCGACTAACATCAAATCTTTCTTCTCTCTCGTGCCTTTCTACATGCATCATCCTTGTTACAACTTAATTCACCAGTTCTTTACCTCCATTCATCTTCTGAAACCATCAATCTGCTTGAAGACCATCCAATTCTCTCATTCACTTTCATTCTAGTCTTAATCCATTCATTCTCACATTTAGCACTTCCTTTCGTCATCAATCCTTACGTATACACTTCCTTGAGCAACCTACATCCTTCATTGTCACTACCTTCTTATCAAAATTCCCCATCCTTGGCACTCTGCTAATCCAACATTTTTGCTTTTCCATTTCCTGCTAAACAATATCGTTAGATATAGTTGCAGAATCTGTTTTTCACAGATTCTCCAAACTTTCTTTCGTACACCAGTCTCATTCATTTTATAATTCCCCTACCTTTCTTTTTATTATTTCCATATGCTTTTTACACTTTCCGTTTTGTGATATCACAACACCCAAATATTTATGCCTCTTCACCCTCTCAATTCGTTCTCCCCTATACTAAATTTATCAATTCTATTTTCTCTCCCTCCCTTCTTGCATACCATTATTTATGTTTTTCCACATTTACCTCTAGACCACTACCATCCATATACCTCTTCATCCTTTCATTCATTTCATTTCTTCTCTTCTATGAACAATACACACAATATCGTATGCATGAGAAAGAGACCATACTTTAGTTTTTCCAACCTTAACCCCACCCGCTTGCCTTCTCATCAAAATATCCTATAAAGCCGAAATAAATATTGAACAAGCAGGCATTAAGTGGACATCCCTGCCTTATACCTCCGTGCGTCTCAAACCATTCCGATACATTCTCATTTATACCTGCCCTTACTTTCATTCCTTCATACATTCTTTCTATCGTTCTCCTCACCCCTTTCGAAATTCCTACCTTCCCACAATCTCTCTTTATGGTAACAATATTATCTGTAGTCCCTTTACCACTGACAGAACCATTCTGAGTATACGAAAGAATTGCTTAATCAAGCACTTCTTACAATCTAAGAAGTATAAATCTAAGAGGTATAAAATTGCATTTAAAGTTAAAATGGTAGTTTGAGAACGGTGTGTGAAAAGTATACTAATGCAAGACTGTGAAGCGTAAGTTTAAGGAAGAAGAGGGCAATTAACATTGCCAATAGTTCAATTAACATAACTAAAATAACTTTAGGTATGAAAAAATGAACATCATACATTCTGTTGTATAAAATGGGCAGATGTAGTTTGATGGTAGATCATTTAGATAAACGCTTGGATAAATATGAGAATTAAATGTTGACTCTAGTGTATTCCTGGGCCATATCAACTTAGTAGGATACGTCTCATCAAGATTACTTACACTTACCGCTTCATAGTAGTGGGAAGAAGCATGTAGGAAGGTTATATCCGGGTTTCCAAATTCATCAAGATATTCCTCTAGCTAGAGTTCTCACTAGGTCGAACTGTATAATTTCATAAGATGCCTGTCCAGATGTTAAGAGTTCAAAATCTATGACTTATTTAAAGTCAGATTCACTATTTCTTTCAGGTAAAATATCACCAAATTGCGGTCACAAATCAAAATCATCTTCTGAACCTTTTAATTTGCAGAGTAAAAAGTATTTCTAACATTCTTTGCATTATCTTTTTAGGCATACCAAAAACAGATGAAGTATAAGATATAGATTATGCAGGATTCACTGCCATTTCAGTAAAGAATATCTAGCAATTTATTGGTTCTCTAAAATGCCTGAGAAACCAGTTCATTTTATTGCGGTCCAAATACTACTTGTTCTCTGAAACATCTGCATCAGTAGTTTTATGCGAAGCTCATTTTACATTTGTACCGATACAAATTTACGGGTGCATATCGTCAAATTTGCATTGGAAATGCTATTAACCCTATACCGAAACATAAATATAAAATTACATTGAAAACGTAGTTATATATATATATATAACTTGTCGAAACGTTGGTGTTTTATAAGTATATCTATATGTGCGCAATATATAATGTTTTACAATATCAAAATGGAGGGTTTTAATTGTAATGTTCTGTCATATTTAATTATTGATACAAGTATGTTTTTGATACATATACGATTGATGACAACACGTGGATGATGCTAAACAAAAATGAACACGTACGTGACCGATGTTTACGACTTTATTAAACGTACATAATAATAACGTAACCTCAAAATGTTATTATCATGTACTCACATTCTTATCAACACCCAAGCATTCACCAATATTTTCCCAAGCATTCATCAATATTTTCCCAAGCATTCGCCAATATTTTAACACATTCTATGAAATAAGTAATCGGAATAATGAATGTTTCGGACCATATTGAGCAAAAATGCCTGATAATAGATTCCTAGCGATTCACCAATATTTTAATCAATTGCATCAAATAAGTAATCGAAACAATGAATGCGCCGAGCCTTACTGAGCGGATTCATTACTTACAGGGCCGAACGGACTATTAACTTTTTCTTCTAAGGTCTCAAACATTCAAAGCACAATAATACTACAGCCAATTTCTAACTGAAAACACGTCATCATCATCATCAGTAGTGCTACAGCCCTACAGGGCCTCGACTTTCTCCAGCCTCGTCCGCCATCCTTTCCGGTC